>JPYR01000531.1:12962-36422 GCA_000775305.1 Belgica antarctica | reverse complement strand
CGAGTCAAATAATCAAGCTGTCTGCTCTTGCTTACCAAACTACGTTGGAAGTCCCCCTGGCTGTCGTCCTGAATGTGTCGTCAGCTCTGAATGCTCTTACGATAAAGCGTGTACAAACCAAAAATGTGTCGATCCCTGCCCTAATGTTTGTGGACAAAATGCTAAATGTAGAGTGAACAACCATAGTCCAATTTGCTATTGCATGGATGGTTACACTGGAGATCCCTTCTCAAGATGTTATCCTCAACCACGTAAGCCAATCTTTCCCTGTTTACAAAAATGACGTTACTCAATCAAATTGCTCTCCATAGCGCCAGTTCTCCCACCTTATAAGGAAGAATATCATGACCCCTGCAACCCATCTCCATGCGGACCATTCTCGCAATGTCGGGATATTAATGGATCTCCATCTTGTTCTTGCTCTTCATCTTACATTGGATCCCCACCAAACTGTAGACCAGAGTGTTCTATAAATTCTGAATGTTCAAGTAATAAGGCATGCATTAACGAAAAATGCCGCGACCCTTGTCCTGGTTCTTGCGGATTCAATGCCATCTGTAACGTCATAAACCACACACCAGTTTGCACATGTTCAGAACATGATACTGGTGATCCTTTCACGAATTGTTATCCAAAACCAGCACCACGTAAGATTGAACCTCATTCTTCTTGTCTTTTTCTCACAAATATATTCTTCTTTAGCCAAAGAGCCAGTCTTTGATGATCCTTGTAATCCGTCACCTTGTGGGCCAAATTCACAATGTTCAAATGGAATTTGCACTTGCTTGCCAGAATACCAAGGCGATCCTTACACTGGCTGTCGACCAGAGTGCGTTATCAACAACGATTGTTCTCGAGACAAAGCTTGCATAAGAAACAAATGTGTAGACCCTTGCCCTGGAACATGTGCTCAAACGGCAGTTTGTGACGTTATCAATCATGTTCCAATGTGTTCATGCCCTCAAGGAACCTCTGGAAATGCATTTGTTCATTGTGCCTTCTACCAAAGTATGTGCCGCTTATATTAATTATTTGACAAACATTTGAATTCATGTGAGTCCTTGTTTCTACTCTTAGCACCGGTTGAAACCAATCCATGCCAACCATCACCATGTGGACCTAACTCTCAATGCCGTGAAAGAAACGGACAAGCTATTTGTTCTTGTGTGTCTGGATACATTGGTTCCCCACCCACCTGTAGACCCGAATGTGTTACAAGCAATGAATGTCCACAAAATGAAGCATGTAGCAATCAGAAATGCAAAGATCCTTGTCCCGGAACTTGTGGAGTTAATGCAAAATGTCAAGTCATTAATCACAACCCAATATGCAGTTGTCCTACGGGCCAGACTGGTGATCCATTTGTTAGATGCCAATATCAAGTTATTCAACAGACTCCAACAGACCCATGTCAACCGTCTCCTTGCGGGTCGAATGCAATTTGTCGAGTTGTTGGCGATCAAGCATCTTGTTCATGTTTGCCTGAAATGATAGGAAATCCCCCATATTGCAAGCCTGAGTGCATCAGCNNCAAGATGTTATCCTCAACCACGTAAGCCAGTCTTTCCCTGTTTATAAAAATGACATTACTCAATCAAATTGCTCTCCATAGCGCCAGTTCTCCCACCTTATAAGGAAGAATACCATGACCCCTGCAACCCTTCTCCATGCGGACCATTCTCGCAATGTCGGGATATTAATGGATCTCCATCTTGTTCTTGCTCTTCATCTTACATTGGATCCCCACCAAACTGTAGACCAGAGTGTTCTATAAATTCTGAATGTTCAAGTAATAAGGCATGCATTAACGAAAAATGCCGTGACCCTTGCCTTGGCTCTTGCGGATTCAATGCCATCTGTAACGTCATAAACCACACACCAGTTTGCACATGTTCAGAACATGATACTGGTGATCCTTTCACGAATTGTTATCCAAAACCAGCACCACGTAAGATTGAAACTTTTTCTCCTTCTTTTTCTCACAAATATATTCTTCTTTAGCCAAAGAGCCAGTCTTTGATGACCCATGTAATCCGTCACCTTGTGGGCCAAATTCACAATGTTCAAATGGAATTTGCACTNNAAACTGTAGACCAGAGTGTTCTATAAATTCTGAATGTTCAAGTGATAAGGCATGCATTAACGAAAAATGCCGCGACCCTTGTCCTGGTTCGTGCGGATTCAATGCCATCTGTAACGTCATAAACCACACACCAGTTTGCACATGTTCAGAACATGATACTGGTGATCCTTTCACGAATTGTTATCCAAAACCAGCACCACGTAAGATTGAACCTTATTCTCCTTGTCTTTTTCTCACAAATAAATTCTTCTTTAGCCAAAGAGCCAGTCTTTGATGATCCTTGTAATCCGTCACCTTGTGGGCCAAATTCACAATGTTCAAATGGAATTTGCACTTGCTTGCCAGAATACCAAGGCGATCCTTACACTGGCTGTCGACCAGAGTGCGTTATCAACAACGATTGTTCTCGAGACAAAGCTTGCATAAGAAACAAATGTGTAGACCCTTGCCCTGGAACATGTGCTCAAACGGCAGTTTGTGACGTTATCAATCATGTTCCAATGTGTTCATGCCCTCAAGGAACCTCTGGAAATGCATTTGTTAACTGCGCCCCCTACCAAAGTATGTGACGCTTATTTTAATTTTTTGACAATCATTTGAATTCATGTGAGTCCTTGTTTCCACTCTTAGCACCGGTTGAAACCAATCCATGCCAACCATCACCATGTGGACCTAACTCTCAATGCCGTGAAAGAAACGGACAAGCTATTTGTTCTTGTGTGTCTGGATACATTGGTTCCCCACCCACCTGTAGACCCGAATGTGTTACAAGCAATGAATGTCCACAAAATGAAGCATGTAGCAATCAGAAATGCAAAGATCCTTGTCCCGGAACTTGTGGAGTTAATGCAAAATGTCAAGTCATTAATCACAACCCAATATGCAGTTGTCCTACGGGCCAGACTGGTGATCCATTTGTTAGATGCCAATATCAAGTTATTCAGCAGACTCCAACAGACCCATGTCAACCGTCTCCTTGCGGGTCGAATGCAATTTGTCGAGTTGTTGGCGATCAAGCATCTTGTTCGTGTTTGCCTGAAATGATAGGAAACCCTCCATATTGCAAGCCTGAGTGCATTAGTGACTCAGAATGCTCAAGTCAGCTCACTTGCATAAATCGTAAATGCAAAGATCCCTGTCCCGGATCCTGTGGAGTTAATGCGATTTGTCATGTAGTTAACCATTTCCTGTATTGCAATTGTGTTCAAGACTACACTGGCGATCCTTTTACGCGATGCGATCGTATTCAAAACTGTAAGATCCTATCTTTATATTCTTGGCAATTTTTTGAAGCATTCTGATGTTTTTAAATGTATTCAAACATTATTCAAATTTATTTTTCTTTTTAAGCTCCTGTTACACCAGCTGTTCCTAGAAACCCATGTAATCCATCGCCGTGTGGTTCAAATGCCAATTGTCGCATCATTGGGGATCAAGCAACGTGCGAGTGCATTCCTGAATACCATGGAAATCCTTTCATTTCATGCCGTCCTGAATGCGTAAGCAACAACGAGTGTTCTAAAACCTTGGCCTGTATTAACAACAAGTGTAAGGATCCTTGCGTCGGAACGTGTGGATCAGAAGCAATTTGCACTGTTTATAACCATATTCCAACATGCTCATGTCCTGAAGGAACAACCGGAGATGCGTTCAGATACTGCAATGTGGATGTTAAGTTTGTGACTCCAGTTGAACGTGATCCTTGCTATCCATCACCATGTCAAACAGGATCGATTTGTAGAAAATCTGGAAACTCTGCAATCTGCGAGTGTATTCCCGGCTATTTTGGAGATCCTTACACACGAGGATGCCACCCAGAATGTACTATTAACTCGGATTGTCCTCTAACGAAGGCGTGTTCAAACTACAAATGTGTGAATCCGTGTTCAAGAGACGTTTGTGCTTTTAATGCAGTTTGTTCACCTGTAAATCACATACCAATTTGTTCTTGTCCTGAGAAAATGGTTGGAGATCCATTTACAGAGTGCAAAGCAGTAACTGAGAAAAGAGATCCGTGCTATCCTTCACCATGCTCCAAGAATGGAATTTGTAGAACAATCAATGGAGTGGCGACGTGCGAGTATCCCGAGTGTGTTCAGAACGAAGATTGCATTGCAACAAAAGCGTGCTTTAATCAAAGATGCGGTGATCCTTGCTCCGAAGCATGTGGAATCAATGCATTGTGCAATGTCATAAATCATAAAGCTGTTTGCTCGTGCCCACGTGGTTTTATGGGATCGCCTTTCTTACAATGTTCACGAATTGAACAAGAACCTTTGCCACGTCCAGAATGTACAACTGATGATGAGTGTTCTAACGACAAAGCATGCTTTAATAACAAATGCGTAAATCCTTGTTCAAATGGACTCTGTGGGTTGAACTCTGAATGCCACGCTCAAGCTCACCGCGCCGTTTGTGTATGTAAATCTGGATACACAGGAAATCCACAACACAGATGTCATGAGATCGGATGCAGATCTGACAGTGATTGCGCTCCAATTGAAGCATGTGTCAACCGAGAATGTACAGATCCTTGTAAATTCACTCAGTGCGGCATCAATGCTGTCTGCAAAGCTGACTACAATCACAAAGCGCGCTGTCATTGCTATGATGGTTATCGAGGAAATCCATTGAGATCTTGCGAACGACCGGAGTGCACTCGAGATGACGAATGCTCAGACAGTTTGGCGTGCAGAAATGAGAGATGCGTCAATCCATGCGACTGTGCTCCATCAGCACTGTGTCTTGTTAGAAACCATGTTCCATCATGTCGATGCCCTCCCGGATACACAGGAAACCCTGCTGCTTCGTGTGAAATCATACCGTTGAAAGACGTCGGCTGTCGAGTTGACGCTGACTGCCCCAGCAAACACGCATGCTTCGACGGAGACTGCAAAAATCCTTGTTACGTTACAAAACCATGCGGTTCTAATGCTGTGTGCTCTGTTGTTGACTCGCTTCCGCACAGAACAATGGTTTGTACATGCATTGAAGGTTATGTTGGAGATGCTGAAAAAGAATGCAAAATAGGTACGTTGAAGAACCGAGAATGCAAGTCTTTTTATAATGAAATTGAAGTTTTCTCTCTCAAAGCATTGAATTTTTGTATTTTTGTAAATAAATCTGTAGTTTTTAAGTCTCATCAAATCACTTTAAACTTTTTCACAAAATAAGATTTTCCTTAGCTAGACTTTTTTGAATAAAATAACTAATCAATTATTTCTGCTCAGTTCCAAGAGATACTGGATGTCAATCCGACAACGACTGTCCCGACACTGAAAGCTGCAGGAACCACGCTTGCATCAACCCGTGTGTCCAAGGAAACCCGTGCGCACTTACTGCACAATGTTCACCTCGCAGCCACAAAGCCTCGTGTACTTGTCCACCTGACCTCATTGGAGATCCATTCACCAACTGTTACAAGCAGCCGATGTCAAAGGTTGAATGTACACATGACTCAGATTGTTCAATCGACACAGCGTGCATTAACAAGAAATGTCAAAACCCATGCGCTGAAGGAAACCCTTGTGCACATAATGCAGAATGCCGAATTTCATATCATCGCCCGCTCTGCTATTGCCCTCCTGGATGGGGTGGTGATCCTCAAAAAACGTGTTACAAACGTGAGAATGTTGATTTTTTTTCAATGTGTTCATCTAATTTTTTTATTTATTTGTAGCTGAATGCCGCAACGACGATGAATGTCCTTTCGACAAGGCATGTTTCAATGAAAAATGCTTGAACCCATGCAACCAACATCAATGTGGAAAGGGCGCTGAATGCCAGACCTATCAGCACAAAGCAAGCTGTGTGTGCCCGGTCGGTACTCAAGGAAATCCACTTATTTCATGTATCACTGGTCTTTGTCAATACAACGAAGACTGTGCTGACCACGAAGCTTGCGATAGACTAAATAGAATTTGCCGCCCAGTGTGTGACGATCAATCATGTGGTAAAAACGCGTATTGCAAGGGATCCAACCACCAAGCATCGTGTTATTGCTCTGATAACACAGTTGGAAATCCGTACATTGAATGTCTGCAGGAGAAATCAGCACCAAAACCAGAATGCGTTAGTGATTCCGAATGCTACTCACAATTGGCTTGTATAAATCAGCACTGTGAAAATCCTTGCGTTAAAGCCAACATATGTAGCCGCGACCAAACGTGTTCGGTTCTCGATACAGTTCCGCTCAGAACTCTGGTTTGTAAATGTCCAACTGATATGATAACTGATGTCAACGGAAACTGCAAACCAATTGTTCGAGATACACCAGCTTGTGTTGTAAACAGTGACTGTCCCGACCCAGACCAATGTGTGAGAGGCACTTGCATAAATGCATGCCGAGCTCAGAGCTGTGGTATCAACGCCCAGTGTCTGTCTCAAAACCATCGTGCAATGTGTACTTGTGCACCTGAATATCAAGGAAACCCTCACATAGAATGTTCACTGGTTCCAAGAGACAACATACCCACCCCTGAATGTTATCAAGACGACGACTGTCCATTTGACCGTTCATGCAAAAACGAACGATGTGTCAATCCTTGCAGCATTAGGAACTCGTGCGGACATGAAGCTTTTTGCCACGTCGAAAACCATCAAAGCGTGTGCCGATGCCCTGTAGGCTACATTGGCAACCCAGAAATTGCGTGCACTCCCGTCAAAGAACCAAAGGCTGGTTGCCGCTCCAACTCTGAATGCCAACAGACCGAATCATGCGTCAATGAACGTTGTGTAAGTCCATGTAACTGTGGAAACAATGCCGATTGCTTCGTTTCAAATCACCACCCAGTCTGTACTTGTAAACCTGGCTATTCTGGAAACCCACAATACGGATGCTTCAAACTCGGCTGCGAAAACGATGAACAATGCTCTGACGACAAAACGTGCTACAACGGTCAATGCGTCAACCCATGCTCAGTAACAGACCCTTGCTCTATTTCCGCCGTTTGCTATGGAAGCAGCCACAGAGCTGCATGCAAGTGCCCACCAGGATTAGAAGGAAATCCATTTGTGAAATGCGAACGAGCTGAATGTTACTCCGACTATGATTGCCCCAGCAACAGAGCTTGTGAAAACAAACACTGCGTCGATCCATGCAAAGAAAAGGCGCCATGTGCTTCGAACGCAATCTGCTTTGTTTCCAACCACCTGCCCAAGTGCCGTTGCCCTGAGTCATTGCCGATTGGAAATCCTTATGCTTACTGCCAAGCTGACTTCAGAGATCCCGAGCCTGAATGCAGAACTGACGGCGAGTGTGCTTCACAACTTGCCTGCATTGACAACACGTGCAGAAATCCCTGCGTTGTTCTTACACCTTGCACTCGAACATCTAGATGCGAGGTTTTGGACTCTCTACCGGTGAGAACTATGATCTGTTCTTGTCCCGAGTCAATGGTGCCAGACACAAATGGCGAATGCAGAAGAATCCCTCCATTACCGAAGATCGGCTGTTCAGCAGACAGCGAATGTACAGAAGTCGAGGCCTGCATCAACAACCAATGCAGAAACCCTTGTAACTGTGGAACAAACGCTGAATGTACTGTTAAAGGTCATCGCGCCATATGTTCTTGTATCGAGGGTCACGAAGGAAACCCAGACGTGGCTTGCAGAACCGTTGGTTGCAGAAGCAACTCCGAATGCGAGTCAGACAAGGCATGCATCAACGCCAATTGTGTTTCACCATGTTTGATAAACGATCCGTGCGGAAGAAATGCAGAGTGCTTCGTACGCAACAATGCAGCTGAATGTAAATGCTTAAGCGGATACCGTGGCAACCCTAGAGACGTTTGCCGAATAGTTGGATGTCTCAGCAACAACGACTGCCCATCCGATAAGCAGTGCATCAACGAACAATGTATAAACCCATGCCTCTACGACAATCCTTGTTCACCACGTGCTGAATGCCTCGCTCAAAACCACATGGCCGCTTGCAAATGTCCACCTGGTCTAGTTGGAAACCCCTACATCGATTGCAAACCGGAAGTTAAACTTGAATGTGTCTATGACACTGATTGTTCCCAAACACTCGCCTGCATTGAACACAAATGCAAAGATCCTTGTGTTGAACTAGCACCATGCAGTTTGCCATCAAAATGCCACGTTATACCATCAGCCCCAGTCCGAACAATGATTTGTGTGTGTCCAGAAGGATACATCAGCAGTGGAAGTGGCACGTGTAAGCCAATCGAATCAATTCGAGTCATTGGATGTATATCTGACTCTGATTGTGGTTCTGAAAGGTCATGCATCAACAGCGTGTGTCGCGACCCTTGCAACTGTGGCCAGAATGCTATGTGTCGAATCAAAGAACACAAACCAGTTTGCACTTGTGAACAAGGCTATGAAGGAAACCCAGAAATCGGCTGCGTCAAGATCGGATGCACGTCAGACAATGAATGCTCCGGAACTCACTCTTGCATCAACAGACAATGCGTTCCAGTTTGTACAGTTGGTAAATGTGGATCCAGAGCAGAATGTACTGGAATCAACCATCACGCCATTTGCGATTGCCCTCCTGGATTCAGCGGAGATCCCAACATAGCTTGCATCGTTCTGGAATGTAGAAGTGACTCGGAATGCCCACTTGACAAAGCCTGTATCAACAACAAATGTGAAAACCCTTGTGAAAAGACTGCAAAATGTGACATCAACGAAATTTGCACCGCTCATAACCACCGACCCGAGTGCTCGTGCCCACCAGGCTACGTGCCTGACCCACAACGAGGTTGCATCATCTACGACACTGTTTGTCACTACGATGGCGATTGCCAATCGCAAACAGCTTGCATTGCTGGCGAATGTGTTAATCCTTGCAACGCTACGGAACCTTGCGGTGTTAACTCAATTTGCAAAGTTCTCGACACGCTGCCAGTGAGAACGATGATCTGCGAATGTCTACCAGGTTATCAAGGAAATGCAGCCATTCAATGCGACAAACGTGCTTTGTGCCCTCCAGACAAGATCACTGACGACTTTGGTCGATGCGTCTGTCCACCCGGAACCGCCCTCAACATCAACGAAGAATGTATCATCTGCGAAATTCACCGCGGATTTAAGATTGACGAGTCTGGTCATTGCGTGTGCGCTCTCGAAAGAGGTCTGATCATAGACGAACGTGGCCGTTGTATTTGCCCTGAAGAACATGGGTACAAATTGACAGCCCGCGGAGAATGCATACGAATTGAGAAACCAGAATGCGAGACTGACGAGAACTGCCCCGACTACAGATACTGCAATCTGGAAACAAAGACTTGCGAGAATCCATGCGACAGAAACGAATGCGGAGTGAACGCGTTGTGCAATGCTACAAACCATGTTGCAATTTGCCAGTGCATCACAGGATATACAGGAGATCCGTATAAATATTGCAGTAAGTTCACGAAATTAAGTCTAAACTGAACTTTTATTCAATCATATTTTCCCTTCAGATGAAACCAACAAGCTTCGAACAGATTTCCCAAGACCTGAAATGGCTGTCAGCTGCCTCGCAGATGGTGTTCAAGTTGAAATCCATTTGTCTGAAACAGGATTCAACGGAGTTTTGTATGTTAAAGGACACAGCAAAGACGAAGAATGTCGACGAGTGATCAATCTATCGAGTGACACTTCCCCAAGAACTGAAACTTTCAAAGTGCACTTTGGCAGTTGCGGGTTGTTCCATGTGAACGGACTAGCAAGTTTCGTTCTGGTCATACAGAAACATCCCAAACTCGTGACTTACAAGGCACAGGCATACCAGATCCGCTGTGTTTACCAGACCGGTGAACAAAACGTCACATTAGGATTCAATGTTCAGATGTTGACAACAGCAGGAACAATCGCCAACACCGGACCTCCACCGCAATGTTCGATGAAAATTGTGCGCAACAACGGAGACGAAATCAACTCGGCAGAAATCGGTGACAATCTTATGCTTCAAGTTGAAGTTCAACCAGCAAGTAAGTTCAACCAACGGTGGTTCTAAACTCCCACTAACGTTCTTTGTTTTAATCAACAGCAATTTACGGTGGCTTCGCTCGATCATGTGTTGCGAAAACGATGGAAGAGAATGTAGAAAACGAGTACATCGTAACGGATGAGAACGGTTGCGCGACAGATCCCAGCATTTTCGGTGAATGGGATTACAACGCCGACTCCAACACGCTGATGGCCAGCTTCAATGCATTCAAATTCCCATCGAGTGATAACATAAGATTCCAATGCAACATTAGAGTTTGCTTTGGAAAGTGTCAGCCGGTTAACTGTCGCGGCGCAAACGCGTTTGGACGACGACGAAGACGTGAAATCACTGACGAATCTCAGAAACCGAACAAATCGATCGCCACTCGTTCAACTGATGATGACCTGGGATTGGAAGGATCGCTGAGAGAAGAAATTACGATCTCTTCAAATGCAATTTTGACATTTGAGAAGAGGGACGGCCGCTACAGCAACTCTGACAACCGTAAGCTTGAGTTTAACAACTGACGATTGAAGATATTTAACGATTTCAATTTTAGTGAGACCTGCGGCACAGCGAGTTGAAGATATTTGCGTGTCTATGATCGGACTGATAATAGCACTCATCATAACAGCTCTCCTCGCCTTAGTCGCCGTTGCCATCGCAGTCTCATGCTGGCTAATGGCCTACCGAAGACGGCCCAAGACAACCGGCCCGCTTCCACATCCAGCAGAGTTCCCTAACCCGCTCTTCACCAATCCCGATGGCGTATCAGAGCCATCTCCAGATTACCTGTCATAATAATTCATAATAATCAAGAATCTCTATCATAAGACGAACATCAGACTGGAAATGTGAAAAAATATACCAGCTTTATCAACACTCGTCGGAGTGTAAACGTAAAATTAAAGTGTTGAAAAGATTCGAAAGAAACAATTGTAAATGTAATTAAGGTTTCTCAAATTTGTCTAACTTGACGCTGAGTCCTTAGACATTTTTGAGGGAAAAACGTCACATCAACTCCTTCCTTTGGTCGAAACTAGTCGCTTTATTTATGAGTTTAAGCAATAAATTTGAGTTCATGTGTGCAGTATTGGTGAAAGGAAACTTTTTGATGAAATCACAAAATGATGGTGATCAAAAACTGAGTTTTTGATTTGTGATAGCTCGACGTGAGAGCATCATAAGATATAAAAAGTATTAAAATTCATTGTAAGCAATCAGAAACTGCCGAAATCGACGATTGTTCTAGCGAGCCTGTGACATCAACTGGTCGTTGCCTGCAGAGAAATGAAATAAAATGCACTGTGGATTACCTTTGGTAATTTAAATTCACTCGATCCGTCTACCAGCGCACGCCAGTCAGGATCACGACAGAACAGCGAAAAATCATTATAACTAACTTCCCCATAAAGTGTATATGAACGGACTTAATATAAAAATTAATCAAACGACGACCAATGTGGAGGACTTGGATTTTAAGTGTTAAACATTAAACCGCAATAATATTTAGTTTGTAACCTAAACGCATTGATTGCAAATGAAGCACTGTTTGAACCAAAAACAGAATTTCTCTTTCGCAGCGAAACTTTAAGTGGAAATCTGTTTCTGGGGCTATTGCGTGGTTTCAACTCAAATCATTCCTCAATCAAAATTAACTCAGTACCTTTAAGCCGACATCTTACTTAGAATCAATAAGCTGTTGTCCTATGTCAATTGAAGTCACGAAAAATGTTTAGCCAAGAACAGCACAAGTCTTTGTCGGCAATAAATTAAATCATTTTGACGAGTTCTAACAGCAATGCAAAAAAAGATGAAAATAAACTAATTGATAAAAATAGATGAGTTGTTTTATTGGGAGTGCAATTGTGTCGACGCAAAGTGGCACCATGGAGTTCCGCTTGGACAAGAGCTGGTTTAGTAGGCTCTTTGTAGTCGTCTAAGAAGTCTTCATAAAGGTTAAGATCGAGTTCAGTCAAAGACGACAACTATGAGGTCATGTCAATCAATCAGGATGACATTTTGGAATAACGTCAAGAATCAACAAGTTTAGAGAATTCCAGTGAAACCTGTAACTTTAGAGCAGCAAAACAAACAAAATCTTCCATAAATTATAAATGGCAGCGATCGTGATTGTTCTCAATTTGTAGATTGGTAAATCATATCATATCATTGGTATTTTATTCAACTTTTTTCAAATTTCAACAATTAACACTTTATTCCACTGTTCCGTATAGATATTATCGGTAGCTATAACTGTCAGTGACGATTACTTGACATAAACCAATAAAATTGAATGAATCCACAAATTGGCCTCCTATTTAATATCTTTGTGGGATCGTCGTCATTTTTTCCATGTCCGCATGGCTTCTTTAGAGATTAGACTATGGAATTCTTTTGTCTTTTAATGATATCAAAGTGAACTTTCAAAGTGAACTGTTTTAATATAAACAGAATCTGTTCACCTTCGTTTTCAAAGTTCTGTAACATATTCCCAACAAAATATCGTTGTTTTTAACGATTTTTAACTTGAACATAATCTTTTAATCAACTTGCTTCACACTGCTTATGTTTGTAACATATTTTTAGTTTCAACAGAAATACATAATGATTAATACTTCGATGGCAACTTAACAACGTCATAATTAAAGTTATGTTTTAGAACAACAGATCAATTTGTATTGTTGTTTAATAGACAAAAATTGACATTATCCGATAAAATTGACTTAGGTTTTATTCAATATTGTACATCTACACGAAGGCTTTCGAGAAAAACATACCGTGAAGTTTTTATACTGAATAAATCTCTTCTATTGAGTGTGACACCGAACAATTTTAAACGAAATACTTCGTAAAGCTTCTCTGGAAAGCCTAAATGTACATCTGGTGTTGTTTTCCATTTGAAACCTTTTCAGTATTCAGATCTGAGTTGAACAATTTCTTGATTAGATATCAACACTAAAAAGAGACGAATCGGTTTTTTGGAAAGGATTTTGAGGCTTTAAAAGTTATGTTTCATCGTTTTTCATCGTTTTATGAACTTTTGAAATGGAAAAGCTTTAAGAACTGACTGCTAATTAAACTGTTTGGGAAAACTTACGTTATTGTCTATATACTGTCTTGGTACCCAACAGAATGGTAGATGGTCAAATACATGTTTGTAAAAATCAATAATTTAGCAGAGTTCATTCTGAAGGATATAATTGCACGATTGACATTTTTTCAAACACGTCATGAATTCACGAGACCCCAGATAAGATTAACAAAAATAATACGTCGGAAAAGCTTTTTGCTTAACATATTAAAGAAATATTTAGTAACTAATATTGTCATTAACGATTTGTCATGTATATGTATGTTTTGTAATATTTTTCAAGATTCATTAAAATTTTAAACTAATACTTTAGCAGCTTTGTTAATTACATCAGTATGCAATCAGAGTGAATCAAGCTGATGTTGCAATTGGATTAAACTCTTCTAACTTTATAAGTAGTGGGATCATTCGTTGATTGAGATGGATGCATCTTTGGTGTGGGCTGGAATATTAGTTAAACATAACAACTTGTTGTGTTGTTGTAGGACAAAAATTCAAATACCGTTTTTAATAACTACTAGGACATTCTGGTGGGTTCATGAATCCAAACACATTCAGCTCGTAAAGGGATGCCAGCGTGATGAAGAACAGGTACCAGAACATCAAGACAATACCTGAAAATATTGTACCGTAGCATCTTCTGCCTTTCGTGGTTTTCAAGTAAGTTACCTAATTTTTTATCCAGTTTCCAGGAGTTCATGTGGATAGCAACCAGGAGAAAGACTACAGTTGACAGCAACGACAGCGTGGAGTATGCGAGGCCTTTCGATATAACATTTACATGAGATCCAGGCGCGATAATTGCAGTTTGAATGAACCTGAAAGTTGAAACCGTATGAAAACAACCGTTGTTTGCTAATAACTGAGTAGAAAATTACCATGGCAGACCGAGACAGATGAGAATGTCGAAAACATTTGATCCAACAGCGTTTGAAACAGCCTAAAACAATTGTAAATGCCGTTACTAGCTTCCTTACAGACTCTTCAATCTTACCATGTCGCCATAACCTTCTTTTATTACGGCTATAGAACTCAGCGCATCAGGCACCGAGACACCTAAAACAACATAAATAATGAAACTTCCATAGTCACACTATCTTATACATTTTACCTGCAGCAACAAAGGTCAGCCCCATGACAGTATCCGGGATTCCCAAGGTATATCCAATGATAGTTATCATCCAAACCTAAAGTTGAAGCAAAATTATTCAGATTTTAATCGGAAATCATTAAAAATTCGTCTTAAATACCATGAAGTACGAATAGAAACTGATCCAGACGCAGCTGAAACGAAAATTCCAGAGTTAACATCAAAGAAAATTCTCCAATATTTCAACTCACCTTATCAAGAATGTCAAAGGATACCAGTTTTTGTACTTTTCTTCCTTAACATCGGGGATCTAAAATGCAAGATAAATCATCAATAAGAAGATTCAGCGCTGATTATCTTAACGCACAGTCCAGCGGCAGAAGAAATGAATCGGATAAACAATGTACCAGTAGATTGTTGTCAATAAGTCCGCGTTTTCAGGCTTTATCAATGGATCAGGTAGCTCTGGACGGTTGTCCTTAGGCTTGTAGTATTCTTGTTCGTTGTTGCTAGCAACAACTGCCGTTGTGGTTTCCACTCCAACTGGTTTTTCTCCCGGGGAAGTTCCGTTATCCGCTTCGCTTTTGGTGTATCCGTAGTTCTGTGTGCCGGAATCGCCCCAATCGTTGTAGTTTGAGTTTGAATTGGAGTTCCACGAGTTTGCGGCTGGAGCTGCTGGTTCGTCGTTGCTTCCCCACGCTGAATTGGGATCCCAGCTTGACTTGGGGTCGTATATACTCGTGTCGGGCATTTTCGCTTCATTCAACTCCTGTTGTGGGCTGGAAATTCCGTCGTTCGGGATTCCTTGCGTGTACGACGAGTCTGGCGCGTTCTTGAATGTCACTAAAGCTGACTGTTCGTCACGCGTTGGAAGTTTAATTGGAAGTTTGAGAATATAGGGCTGGATCAGCTTTTCCAACTGAGAATTGAAATGTAAGGCAATACAGTAGCCAATGTAACAGATCATCATAAAGAGGGCCTCTGGCCAGGAAATGACTTCGTTGCAAATGACAAATAACATTACGAGAATGGAGAAGGAGTAGAACGTGCAATCGCGAACTAACGGCCACCTTCGAATAAACATTTTCTTGTTATTTGACGGGTTTTATGATGCTTTCGAAAGCTTTTACCAATTCAGTTGGGTCACGGTGCCGGAACACAAGCAGCATACGGAAATAACGAACATGATGTTGAAAACGGCTGATCCTATAACTCCACTCACTCCGATGTCGTCCTTAGCGAAGAAGACTCTGGAATTGGCGAGCAGTTAGTTTGGATCAAAACTTATAATTTCACAAACTAACCCGATAATGACCGTAGCGAGCTCGGGCGCCTGTTTGGGTTGTTTTTCATATCTAAGTGAATTCATATTAAAATTTAAACATTTTTCTTACCGATGAACCTGCAGCCATGAAACTGAAATCGAATGATTCATTAAATTTTTATAAAATTGAGGAAACGCGAATGACTCACGTGGCACCAGCGATATCAGGTTGAAGACGCCTGAAACATAAAAAATATTAAGTGAAAGTTCAATTCATAAAAAGAACACTTCAACGTACATATCCTCGCAGATTCTATCTAAGCTGGATACGAAATAATCATCGCTAATTGGAGGAGAAAGTGAAAGTACAAATGAAAGCTTTCGCAGAAGGCTTCGGTGTTGGAAAGCTTACCAAACGATGGCCAGTCCCAGGAAAGTAAAAATAGCAACAAATACGTGAATTATGACTCCACCGTGCTAAAACGTCAAAAGGTCACGTGAACTGTTCTATGCAATTATAAATTTCACTTACTTTGCGTATGTTTGCACTCATCAACGGGCTTGGGAACTGTTCAATTGCGGGTGGCGAACAGTTGTCTCGCAGCGGTCGTAACGTGGGATATCCATGGTGGTGGCGTGCTTTGGTGGTTGTAGTACTTTCAGAAAAATCCTACAATTAATTTAATTATTACCCTGCAGGCTCCACAATGTCTGAGTGCACTTACTTCGGTGCTTTCTGTCGTCGGGAACATTGACGTCATCTCAGCCGACTCATCCTTGATCGATTCATCTTTCTCGATTGCAGCCGAGTATGCATAAACACACGAGTAAATGATAATGAAGACGCTGATCTGTAAGTATCGATTCCTTTTGGGGCGCCTTGATTTGATCAGCATTGCTCAATGGTAGATTTCGTTTCTAGTGAATCTGATATTAGAGAATTTGTTCAATAAAACTGTTAATTAATCTTCTATTCACTGCTAGGAAGACAAAGTTTGTCACGGTTAAAGCAAAAAATCGATACATTTCGATTTTTTTTCTTCAACAATTGAAAATATGAAATAAAGGACTAACATTGTGTTCTTTTAATGCCACAAGGCTTCTCTCAACTCTGTCACAGCACTTACTTAGTTATCAGTAAAATTGCAATCGTTTAGACGAAATTTTCAGTATTTCTTTAATTGACAAAGCATGTGAGTAAATTGACGAGTTCTGAAACACAAACGCTTTCACATGAAGAATAATATTGGAGATTCAGAATAGTTTCAGAACAGTAGAAACTTCTTTAAAGTGACTTTAATGTTATGAGTAACCTTCCTGAATCAGGAACACTTTTTAAATGAAAAAATTCTCCCAATAAAAGCACGAGTAGCGACTCTCATAAGGCATGCGCCTTGGGAATCTTTGATAAGAACATAAATTTCTCGTTATCGTTGAAGTTTTTTTCGAGGGGAAGTTTGGCTAATGAGCAGTTGCAGCAACGGATATAAAATATATTTTATTTTTGTGTTTTGACAACTGCATCTTTAGTTCCATTAAAAATTCTTCGAAGTCTAATCAATAATTGTGAAGGTGGACAAGCTTTTGGAAAATTGCTTAATAAATTATGGTTTGTTATAAACGAACAGCTTTTGATCACGGCTTTAGATGTCATTGGAGATTGTTGACTAGAGCTGTCGACCATTTCTTCAAAAGCGAATAAAATTCCAATTCGACCTCGACCAAATCATAAATCTGAAACTGTTGGAAATCATTTATTACAACACATATTGGCGGATTATGCTCGCTGATAAACTAAAGCGGCGTTTTTTCTGACAAAATTGAACCGAATCAACCAAATAAGCCCCAGATAATCTCTGCAAACACTTTCTAAACAAAAACCTCTGAAAACCTCAATTAAATCAAACAGAAAAACGAATAAAAACATTTATTTAAAGGTTTCAAGTTTTTATTGACTTCAGAAAATAATACATCAAAGTATATGTCTATTTGCACGATTTCAAAGACGAGAGAGAGAGAGAGAGAGAAATTTCAAAAATAACTTAATACTTTGTAAGATTTGAAAGTAAAGATCTACTTCCATTTTCTATGGCGTGCGGATCGGTCAGCGTGTCGCAGAACTTCTGCGTAAGACAAATCTAATTTTTTTAATTTTTTGAGCTCCTGGGACGCGGCGCTTGTTTTGAATTCTATTTCGCCGGGGTTGTCTTGGGTGCCAGGTCGGCAGTAGAAGTTCGACGGATTCTTTTCTCTAGACTGCCGGCTGTAAACCATAACAGAGTCTCCGTTCCATTCAGAAGCGCCGAGAGTTGAATAAGAGAGAAGTTCGCGATGACGACGTCCCTTCTTGTTCCGTTTCAAGGTCGAAGTTTCTTCAGAGTCTTCGTCGTTTGGGTTTGCCGAGGTTGATGCTTGGTTTGAGATTGACGATGCATTGCTGCAAACACTTGAGTCTCGGCCACCTGCGTACTTGTCCTTGCTCCTGTGGTTGCTTCTTCGCGCTTTTTTCTTGGCCGAAATCGTCGAAATATCCAACGCCAATCGGTTGTAAGGAGTGACAAGTTTGCCAGCGACCATCTTTACAGCCGATGGTGGCCCGCCACCTAAATCTTCCTTTACTGATTGTTTCTTGTGAGACTTGGCTTTTCTGCGTTCAGTTTTCGTGACGCATTCAGAGACTACAGAGTTCTCTGACATAACTGATTCTGACATCACGCTTTGCGAATCAAAATCAGCCGAGTAAGATACATCTTCAGCTCCGTGCACTTCTTTTGACTGTTCCTTCTCATCTAACAAAGGAAGCCTTTCACCTTCTTCCTTGTTATCAGCCGCCTTTTTCAAAACAGAGAAAATCTCCTTGAAAAGTTCTTGGTATTTTGGCTGATCTTTGAACCGGTTTTCGATTGGTGCTGCGTCATCGTAAACCATGTTCAAGCTAAACTTGCAATCGTCGCCGTCAGCGATCGAAAAGAGAAGAGATGGAGATTCTTCAGTTTGTGTTGCCTTGGTTGACGTCTCTTCTTCGAAGATTCCAGAGCTTGTCGTGTCTGTCTCGAAATCAGTCGAGCTTTTCTGCCTTAACGTTGTAGTCTTCTTCTCATCGTCGTTCGTGTACTTGGTATTGAAAGAACTAAAGTCACTAGAGTGTAGCAGTTCATCGTGCAGACTTCGCGCTGGGAAAGGCGTTTGCTTAGGAATTACGCTTCGTTTTAACTCTAAAAGTTTTTCGTATTTCTCCACCAAAAGTTTATATGGATTTAAACCATCTTGCTGCAGTTCTTCCTCGTCGTCCTAAAATTTAAATGTTTGTTCAAGGTTGAAATTTAATGTTAAGTGACTATTTATTGAAAATAAAAGAGCGTCGAATTAAGTCTGGTCTATCTACAACTAAACAATTAAGGAAAACTGAGAATGAATCGGCTCAGCATATTTTGGCACAGCTAATGATCGTTTTAAAGTGATGTTAACACGTTAATAATAAATAAAAAAATCTCACAACCAGATTGATTAACTACAATATTTCGTTCACTGGACTATTTTACATAAATCGAATGCTGTCGTAGTTTATATTCTCCACGTTTGACAGTCGACAGAGGAGAACAGCGGGGAATTGCAAAAGTTTAATGATCCATCGAAAGTATGACAGGTTTTCTAATTGCAGCCACAGTTCAACTGATAGCAATGAAAAAATTGATAAATTTAGCGGGTCATGCAGCTTTTTGGCGATATGTGACTGTGTGCAAATGGAACAAGCCTAAAGTTGAAGGTTGGAGAATAAACAAACAAAAAATGAATCAAAACTGAGTGAAAATATAACTTAATGTGTTATAATGTGCAAACGGCGCAAAATAATTAATGAAATCATTAAAATCAAAAGAAAACATTGTGAAGTTAAGTGAGAAGAATTAAACTACTGACATCACTCTATAGGTAAGGACAGTTGAAAAGTGTAACATCAGCTTTTCCCTTAGCCAATTAAACGAAACAGTATTGTTCGTCATCGATCAAGATTTCAGAGTCCAGCCTTTTCGATTTATGCTTGTGCTATCATAATTGAGCCAAGTGTTCTAAGCAGCAGTCACCATTACCATGTTGAGAAAACGTCAAAGTTGTGAACAAAAGCAACATGACAAGAATAATTAAAGAAGGAAAGCATGAATAGAATGAAATCGTGCAAAATAATAAATAATCATAAACTTTTTTAGCCTTTATTTGGTTACACAAAAGCAAGATTTAACAAGAAAAGCGATAGCAACAAAAAAATAGCATTTAGAAAATATAAGCAGATTAGATGAAAACATAATTTGTACATGAATGAGATTGTGTCAAGAAAAATGAAACATGATGAGTTCTTGCAAAATTTATTGTTGAAAGTATTTGAAAATAGTCGATCTTGCAATGATGTGTTTGTTAAGTTTCTGATGAACCAAGCTGACGAAAGAATTTTTTTTACAAAATGAAAAAGTGTAAAGTGTTAGATTGAAAATGAAAAATGTTAGCTTTCAAATGAAAATTTTTAGCTTTCAAATGAAAATGTTTAGCTTTCAAATGAAAATATGAGCTTTTAAACATGAATGACAGTGATGCTGATGACAGGAGTGCATTCGAAACGAGCAAGGTAAGACAGTTAAGCCATTCTCCCCACTTTGAAGATTAACCCGAGCACATAAAATGCGTGACGAAACATCATCTGAACGAATGAATGAAAAAAATTAGACACACACTTTGAAAATCTAGTTAAGCTACGCAAAACCCATGCAGAGTGAGAGAGCATGCACGAAGACTACAATTTACATCGAACCCTGTCTAGAATTTACTTCAAACCATTTCTACTACAACCTTTCATCAAATGAAAGATTCACCAAAAGGAATAAACCCAATAAAGTTAGTCAAAACGCTGTTTACCTTAATTGTTACGGCTGATCGGTAAACAGTCGGGCTCGGATGCGTCACTGAGGTGTCGTTGAGAAGATCCATCAAGCTTGTATCGTCGTCAGCTTCGGATCCGATGTAAGAAGATGCGTTCTCAGCTGGTAACATTCTGCTGTCGAAGCATTTTAAGCACCTAGTGCACATTTGGCCTTGTCGGACTTCTTCAAGGAAAGATAGCTCTTCGTGAACTGACTTCATTTCATCTAAAGTGCTTGCCTGTACAAGCCGGGTCTGTAGATTTTGGTTTTCTTGAGCCAAAACTGAGAGTTGATGCTCGAGCTCTGTCACCATCAAGTGCTCGTTTACGTATTGCTGCTTGGTGTCTTCAAGCTCACTCATTACTTTCAGTAACTCTTCGTGTTCGGCACTGTTACTGCTGCTTTCAGTCTTAAAACCGCTATCATGACCGGACATAGAGTCAAGTGAATAAACCGGCTGAATACTTGAGAAGTCGTGGGAGTAGTTCATAAAAGGAAGCTGAGTGGTCGTGCTGTTCTGACCGACGCTAAATGACTTCAATGGGTTCGTCGGTGTAGAAGCCTAAAACGATAATCATCATTAGCTACTTGTGAAAATCCTTGGCGGTTTCGATTTGTTTTACTTCTTCAGTTTCAGGCTCACTGGCACTCGACGTATGGCGGACTTTGTTAAGGGCGATATTACAGCTGTTAAGCACTGGCGAATCGTTCGCTGTGTTTTTCTGAAGTCGGAAGTTTCTACGCTTTTCGGCCTCAAGCGATTTCGTCATTTCGTCAACTTGCTTTGTCAGCTCTTCACACCGTAGTTCAAGAGTTTCAAGGTTCTGATTCAAGCTGTCGAGTAAAAAATTCATTAAATTCAAAAAAATCTAGAAAACTTTTTTACACTGAAGCTTACGTCTTGATTAAATTCTTGTCTTTCGAAGTCTGCACTGTCAAGCTGTACTTTTCAAGTTCCAGATCTCGGATACTGACATCAAGGGACTCGTAAATTTGCATGCGGGAATCGTTGACTTCCTTCAGTGCGATGTTCTGCTTCGTTAGATACTAGGCAAGGAAAAATATTCAAAATCGTTAAATCATCGTCGTCGTTTGAAAGATTTCTGTCAACTCACTTCTATTTCTTGCTTCTGATCGTCACATTTCCGCTGATTAGATCTCAATAGATTCTCAAGCTCTTTGTTACGTTCGAGAAGCGTCTTCCCAAGTTCAGCGGCGAGTTGAAGGTCTGAAATGGATAAAAAGAAGAAAAGTTAAAAAAAAAAAAGTTTTGTTAATGCAGCAAACTCCTTGCAACCGGATTTGAAGCAATTTCTAAGCCGAGATCATCAACTCAGTAGAGCCGATCAAGAAACCATTAAAATCTTCTTGAAATTCAACCAGATGATGCAAAATCCGCACATTATTTATCAAGAAGACAATAATTACAATTACGAAATCGAATTGGCGAGACGAACGAAAGCATGCAATAATTTGCACGAGATTACTTTCGTTTTCAAAGTAGCAACGCTTCTTTGAAGATTTACGGCAAATTCAAATTTCTCAACTCGCCAAAATTATCTTCGATTAGCCGTTTCAGAACTCATCTCTCATTTTCCGTTATTCTCGAACAGAATTTCAATAAAAAAAAACTACTAAGTGCTTCCGAAGGCTAGCGCTGGACTTTCGCTGCGGCTATTTTACACAGATTTGAGTGTTCAAAAGCCTTGTTTTTCATAACAGCTATTGCTAAAAAATGTTATTTTTTCTTCTTCCACTTTATCGTGAGCAAGCTGATTGTTCAATTGAATGAGACCGAAAGATTTTCAGTGAAAGTCGAGATGTTTCATTGAAGGTAAACATTTCTGTGCAGTTTTCTGATTGTGTTTTGATGGGAAAATATGAGATCGAATCGACTTTAACCGTTTATAAGCCACATAGTAGTTGCTGGTAGTCTCGTCTGCGAAGTCAATTTGCATCAATAATTAGTTTAAACAACAATGCATTCTTTGTATTTGCTTTTCGACTGCTTTGCGTGGGATTTCTCTATCAATTTGTTCCAAAAAGGCGTCATGATGCCGTAAAACTGCGTCAAGCCAACGCCGTGCAATTAAGAATACGTTCACAATCTCTCATTGTTAGGCCGTTCTTTGGGAAATAGTTTGAATTTGAACTTCTCAGCTTTCTGCGTCATACATTTTTTGCTTCAAAACAAATTTCAGCCTCTGGTTTTTATGCCTGCTTATGTAAAAAGTTTGTTTTGGCAATTAATTAAAACATTTTTCACACGGCCCTCTTTCTAAACAAGGCTTTTAAACCAAGAAATTATTATGTATATTTATTATAATATTCATTATTGAGACATTAAAGAAAAAACTTCTTAGCATTCGGAATCCACACCTTTGGCTGAACAAACAGGCGACTAGATCCAACTTAAGCACCGTTGTTCCACAGCAATTCTATAAAGTTTCATAAAAATGTATTCAATAAATATGAATGAACAGCAAGTGTCAATGGGTTGCAGTGTCTCCCACATTAAAATACGAGAAACTCGGAATTAATTCTCGTAAACAAGTCGTTTTATTGCAGACAAGTTACTATTCCGGTGTTTGGTATTGATGTAGCTTTTTGTTGAGAAGGTGGCACAAAAGATTACTTGCGCTAATTAGCTGATATTGTTCGTTGTTTCTCTCATTATCTTCGTGCTTTATTTAATCGATTAATATTTTTAAAGTTATTTCAAGGTCGCGGTGTAAGAAATCATTACTTTTCGGTTACAAACGCTGTGAGCGATTCAACAACAGCTTTGCAGAGAGACTCAAATGAGCAAAGTAAGATGAAGAAAAGAATTTCATTAACCTTGTGGGCCGTTGAGACACTCCAACTCAATAGTGTAGTCCCAGCACTCCATCGAGTTCATTCGACTGAGTCGCGGCGTTCGGTCCCAGATTTCTTCCGGACTACGGCAAACTTTTTGTTTTGAAGTTTTCGTGAGCTTCTCATTGATAATTGGGACATCGGTCTTCGACGAATCACTCGTATCGTCTTCGAATCGTTGCATTTTTTTTCGTTTTCAATGCTTGTCAGTTTCCGACAAG
>JPYR01000530.1:38507-53730 GCA_000775305.1 Belgica antarctica | reverse complement strand
TCGTCGACTCCGTCCACTCACAATCAATCATCGTCTTCCGACGTGCAGTACGAGCGCATGAGCCCGTACAACTACAACAACATGTATTATAATGATGGAAGCACTATCACGTCTCCGGGTCAGTCAACACCGTCGCCCAGCCCACCGGACGGTCGCAAACGCGGGTTCAAGATGGAAGAAATCCCGTCGCCTGAGATGAGTCCCATGGAAATGGGCGAAAACCATCACTCGGGGTCATCAAAAATCGATTACGAGCAGGCCTTACCAGCGTCATCATCTAACTACAACAACTCAGCGAAGAATCGTTACGGCTACGACGCGAGTGGATATGAGGCCGGTACAAAGAACGATTATCATTACGGAAATAATGACCGACTGTACGAAGATCAGCATCAGGCCGCGAATCATCACGCCGAGAAGAAATCTAATTATGGCAGCATGCAGACGTCGGCTCCATCTTCGACGATCACCGCTATGGGCAATGGTATGTACGTGATGTGCAGCAACCGCGGCGTGCTAGACCAAGGCCACATCGTCACTGGAACCTACTTTCCACCCTTGCCGACCTCTCAGGATCACCAGAACCTCGGCTCCAGCAACATTCTCACGTCATCTAGTCACCATCACCATGCGCACTACATGAACACGCAAACGACGTCGGCGCTGACGACATCATTAGTTGCGAATCAGATTATGAGCAGTGGCAGTAATGATGTAAAATACAAAAGTAACGATAGCAATAACAATAAGCACGGCAGCGAGAACAATAATAAGACAGCGGGCCTGAACAATAGCAAAATTGAGAGTAAAAGCTTCAAAAACAAACAGACATCAAAATGTGATGATATCGATGACAAATTAATCAAAAACGATTCGAACAATAACAGCCACCAGGACAATAAGAACAGCAACAAGCACGGTGACATGACCCAAAACGTCAATAACAATCGATTAGTGCTGTCATCCCCGACGACGTCAGCATTGTCTCCGTATCATCATCAATCGTACTTATCGCAGTACAAAAATCACATCAATTATGCGGATCAGGGCATGCAGCAACATCCGTCGCAAGAAGAGATCGCAGATCAGCAGGCAAACATGAACAAATACAACAATTTCGCCGAGTATGATCCATATCAGACTAACACAATCTACTATCATCCGTCGGCACATTTCACGCACTCCCATCCATCGCTGAACTCACTGCCACCAACGTCAGCGGCCCCGACGGCTTTCTACGTCACCAACCCGGACTACTATCATCAATCGTATGCGATGAGTCCCAGCGTACCTGTCTCGTCGGCCCTCGTGCAGCCGATGGTGGCGAAGATCGACGCTGTGATCGGCTCTACCGCGATTCCACTCCATCATCCATCGCAAGTCCTAATGAACGACCCCTTCGTGACCCCGGAGCAGTTGAAGGAAGACGACTTCAGCAACATTCTGGCTGGTGTTCGGAAAACTTGCTACAGCAACTAGAGAAATGCAAATGCAAACGCGACATCGAAGCAGACCAGCTATCTGATTAGACACAGTCATTTGGAACTCATGAATTTCATGATGTGTGGTAGCGCAATTGCTTCGCCACAAGAGAGTGTTTGATGGCTGCTTGTTGTCTTCGAATAATTTTCATATCGCTTGTCGTTATTATCGGTTTTTTATTCACTTCATCATGTATGCAGTATTAAAATTATGTGCATTTCTACAAATTGCTATAAACTATTGTCCCGACCGTGCCAGAACTAGCATAATCGGATTGTGTACTTTTCTCATATTTTGGCCGCATATTAATAAGCTTCCTATTTCAAGCTTCTTGTTGGGGGCTGTACGAGAGGTGCGTCATTGCTGAAAGTTGGAAAAGTTTGTGAATTTTGTAGTAATTGAAAACACTTGAATCCAAGCTAATTGAAAGATTGAAAAGTTCAGTTTCAATTTTTTACGTAACTTCAACTCGCCCCCATCCCTTGTACAAAGACAATCGAACAAGACTTCGAGAAACTTTTTTACATTGTTGCCAAAGATTTTTCTTCTTCTTTCCCATTTTCGTTCAAACAACTTAAGATTTGTACAAGATACAAAATAATCGTTCCCAGTGACAAATAATTGAAGGGAAATAAATCGATACAAAGTCGTAGTTCACAATCATTAAACAACAACAGCAGCATTTTGTACTTGAAAACATCTTTTATGAGATTATAGGCGTTTGTAGAATAGTTTATGACAAATCCAAGAGGGAATAAACTTCCTGAACTTAGCAGTTTGGCAATGCAGTGATTCCAAAACTATGACTTTGCTTATTTCAACCTTCAAACAAATATTCGTCGTAGACTAAATTGTCACCTTAGTTTTTCTGTTTAAAGACATTTTGTAGGTTTTTAAGTATTTTTGCAATACAAATGGAGTTGCTCCGTATGTTATGTGACAGTTTTTTGCAAGCTTACGATGTATTTTAGATATGCAAATAGTTAACAAGCTAGTAAATACAAGCAGATTGCAAAGTAGAACACATATGAACAAGAATCCGTCTTCAATCAAGTTGCTGTTCACTAAAACTAAGTCACGTAACATGCGAAGTCGTCCTGTTTTAGATTAATTACACTCGTTAATTGTTGTTCTAGTTAAGGATCATTTTTATCAGATTATTTTAACAGTTAAACTAGAATCATTAAACTGTTTAACATTCTCTCGTCTTTCCAGTGAGAAACTTTTTAGTGAAAATAAAGAAAATCGTTTTAGTGAAATGTAAACTCGTTTAAATAAAGAAAAGGAAAGAATAAAAATTATTTCAAACAGCAAAAAGAAACTTCATAAATCTTTTCATTTTCGTAAGTTTCCAGGCTGGTCGTCATAAAATAAGCGTAATTAAATCTTGAGTCTTCGGAAAAAGCGTTTCTATACTTCTTGGTTTGGTGGTTTCTTCGGTTAGCAACAAGCATGATGGAAATATATCGCTTTATTTAAATTCCCAATCTGTTTCGGTTTGGATATTTTCATACTTCAGCAATATTGTAATGAGTTTTTGGTGTTTTTTATATTGCTTTTAATGCGTCGACACGTTTTCACTGCCTTCAAAGGTTGACTGCCAAGATTTTGGGTTTGATGTTCAGTCAAACACCACAAAGTAGGTGGTAATGAACAGGAAAGAAATAGGTTTTTATCTTGAAAGATAAAACTGAAGAACAAAAAAAAATCCGGTTTCTAAAGCTATGGTTTCTCTTCAAAACTTGTTGAACGATCAAAAAAATAAAGTTTTTAATTCAGAATTTGAGGTAATTGAATTTTATTTTGCAAATTAATTTGCAAAACTGCAGTGCACGGCTGGAAACATTTTTCTATAAAGCTCGTTTTACACTTTCTTATCGAAAAATGGAAAGGAATTTTATGGTCTTTTGATTCTTCTTTTTCACACGCATTGATAGTTCTTGAAGCAATAACACAACAACCTGTCGCGTATAATGTTCAAGACACCGCGGTAATAATACGAATTACTTAACTTTGAAAGTGTCAACATTATTACAAGTGGAAGTCAGCTGGTGGAAGACTCCGGTGTTCATGACGGCGTTCACGAACATTCACCTCAACTTGTAGGCAAATGGGGTCTGATATGTAAAGTTAGAAGCGTAAAGGTAAGAATAAAACTTCTTTTTAGTTCCACCATTTGACGATAATAACGAAAAGAAGAGAAAAAATATTTTAATGATCATCAACATTAAAATTGTTAGGAAGGTATTTTTCTTTAATTTTCATGCATCGTTGAGTCGACCAAGTGTTGTTTCTGCGTCGTTTTCGTAACTTTCGGGTGGATTTTGAAAGTCACATACTGTAATTACTGTTCGAAAAGACTCAGCCAACGTCATAATCAGTTTAAACCCGTATCAAAAGTTTTTTATTTTTTAAATTGCTTTTTCCAGAGAATTATGCAAATGTTATCGTCGGAAAACCACTTTTCTTAGGCAAACGACAGTGAAAAAGTGAAAACAAACAGCTCTTAATGCACATGATGGAATATGAGAGAGTTTACTGAACACTGAAAATAAAATCGTTTAATTTAGCGAAGCAAATTATTTGAGGTAATTTACGGTGCAAATCGTATGAAAAGCGAAAAAACTGTCATTTTCACAATTCCTGCGTGTGCTTTCAATTTCTAAATCGCGATTACGAGAAATGTTACAATTCACAAGACTTTCAATTTTATCTCGGCGGATTTAATTCTGTTAATCTCTTTCATGCAGCGATTTGAAGTCACAGCCAACGACAAAAATGTTCAAAGAAGCGAAGTGAAACAACGTTTTCGAACAGGGAAGATGGTCAGTGATGTTCAAAGATTGGTGGAGATGGTTTTATTGACAATTCGGCAGTTGCATGACTGTTCAAGCAAGACAGTGGACTGGGAAAGCCAGTTAAGCGTAACATCAGTTTTTTTGCAACCAAAGAACCAAAAGCCATCAAAACACAATCTGAAATGAACTAATCTACCTTCATAACAACACGCAGTGACAAAACCTTTTTCAAACCCGAGTCATTTCCATGAACTCTCGCGTATTTATTTGGTGAATAATTTGAATTCGGCGATATTAAAGACTTCTGCGCTGCATTCTGCCTTATTTAAGGCTTTCGCTTTCGAGAAAATAATATTCTCAACCTGCAGATTTTCCTACATTTTCTCTCCTTGTTGCATTCATTGAATGCATTTATATTCAGTATTTTTATGCAAATCGGTCTATAAAATAACAAAATAAAAGGCATTTTTATATTCGCTTATTTTTTCTTCTTATGTTTGTAATCGCGGTTGCAGAAAAGCATTGATTTATGCTCCCTGAGTCGTTTGCTGTTTTTTTCATCATTTTTCGGTATCTGTGCGATTGTAGTCTTCTCGTTTGTTGCCTTTTTATCTACTTCCAATATTCCTGCATGCATTTCAGAAGTTCTGCACGTTGGAAAAATTTGAAATTGCCTTTCTGCAGGCACTTCTTTCCTTTCAAATGTTCCGGTGATATCTGCATTTTTGTGCGCTGCGGTTTGGGTTGCGGATACGCTCGTTTTATTGCACATTCTGCTGACCATATTGGAAAACTATTTCATGATAGCCTTCAAGACATTTCACTATCGATTTTAGAAAATCATTGGAATTGCTGAAATTTCTTCGGATTTCTTCGTCGCAGAGTTCCGTTCATAAACTTCGAGAATCGCATTCATGAATGCTGGTAATTAATTGCCAGTAATTTCGTTCAACTTCGCCATTTTCACATTTGGTGATTTTCAATTTCAGCTTTTATATAATTTTAAACGCCTACGCGAAATCCAAAAATAAAAAGAGTCAACGAAAATTTATTCAAATATTTGTAATTCTCGATTAAGCTTCATTGCCATCGATCGTTCACAGCGACAATAGTGACAAATTAGAATGTAAGAGTCAAGCGCTTCGATGAAATTTAAAACTAGAACGGATACCTTTAGTGTAATCGGAAATAAGTCGTGTCATGTTAAATGAAGCTTCAGCATTTGAATTTTGAGTTGTGGGAGATTTTACCGGCAACAGACACTAACGTTGAACCTTGAGAGTTGATTTAGTTCCAACCTAGTTGATTAAAACTTGTATTTTTCATCTGACAAATGAAAAAACTTAATTAGAAATCTGAAAAAAGAGCTTTGGCTGGTTTAAGGTTAGTCATGATGTCAGTGAATCGGGTTAATCAGGCAGATGTATCATGGTTTGTTAAAAGAAAAGTTGGGTTTAACAGTAGACTCTGTGATTTGATCTCTTTTGTATAATTGTATAATTGAATAAATTCAATTCTGCCACAAGTCATTAATAAAGCTTTAAAATTTGACAATACCAAGGTTTACCTTTGGTCTAATGGTTTCAACAAGAACTCAAAACTTGGGCTTGTAAAGCTATAATAAAGTTCAAAAGATTAATTCAGTTAGAACCAGTTCAAAAGGATTAAAAATTGTTTCATCAAAACGAGAAAGCTTTCAAGCTTCTGACACCACTTCCAACCATCCCAATGACAGCACCAACATTTCAGGTGACTCATTTCAACTCACCGAAAACCGTGTTTATAGTTGAACTTTCCGTTTTCTTCAGCTGGGACTCGAGCCTAGTCACAATTAAAATCAAATTTCAGTCACGTTTCTTTCTTCGGAGGGAACCAACATCGCCACAAAATTGTTATGCATGTTTCATTGCTTTGACACAAGCTACACATAAAACCTATTGTAATTTCATGCCACTAGAATATCAATAAATTAACAGGCCACTCAAAAACGGTTCTTTCTCTATTTTGACTGTGAACAATCTTCAAAACGATTCTAATCTGGATTGGAGATCGGCAACAGATTCTGCAAGATCTCGCGCCAGGCTAATTGCTAAACTCATTAATAATACATGATATAGCCATTGTATTGTTACGGCCCGTTTATGAAAAAGTGCCATAACGTACAAGAGAGTTTTTCCACTCACTGGGCAAATAAACGTTTTCATTTTTCATGCCGAAGCCACAAACAATAATTCTCTCCATACCGACACGTAACCTGTGGCAGAAAGTAATTAATGATGAATTTATCAAACAGTTTTAATTATTATTTAATATTTTTTCATGTCTTACACATCTCGTTTAATAATAGACCGTGGAGTGAACAAGTAAATCAGAAACCATAGCGAACCACCATGGCGAGAAGGAAAAAAAGTTTACAAACTTTCTGCTTGGACGCCTTACGACAATGATAAGATTTTGTGCTTCTTTCCCGTTCAAGAGTTTAACGAGATTGATTAAGCAAGAATGACGAAATTAAATTCCAGTTTTTGGTGGAATCTTGGATGTCACAGTGATGAAGGAAATTGAAAGTAATAGCTTTGAACATGCTATCGATTCACTTAGAAGAAGACTTTTAGAAAAATTATTTAACAAATGTTTAACAATTTCCAAATATGCAAGTTCAGTCTGTTAAAAAGTTAAGCAATCAAGATTGTGTGCTTAAATGCATCCAAGCTTTAATTGCAAAGAATTTTTATTTTCTGATTTGTTGAAATTCCTTTCAGAAAAGCTTAATTCGCAGTAAAAGATTAAAGGTCCGTCGGACAAGTTTTCACAAAAAAGCAAAAGAAATTATGTGGTTCATCCATCTAAGCAAGGAATGTTCGGATTCACAACTACTAAAACTTGTTTTCCCACATTTCCCAGCCTACGTCACTTTATTCACGTAAACTCCCAGCTTGACTGACACAGTCATCAACGAAGCATCCCCATTTCTTCTATTGTTGTCGCAAAGAAGCAAGTTCAAGTTCAGGCATTGAATCAATTATTGTATCTTCACAAGACAATCAAAAGCAGGTTTCATACGCTTTGAAGTGCGGCTTTAGTCGTCGGTGTAATGTCCATTCATAAATTGAAATAATAAACAATGACATTTCTGCTGTTTTTTTACATACAACAAATAAAATTATCATTTTTTTATAAATGGAGTCACGTCTACATCTTGTCTATGGCAGTTGAGTGTGCAATTTTTTTAAAGCACCGAAACTCCACGACTGAAACAATACACGCCAAGATTTTTTTCATTCTCACTTTCGATGACTAAAAATATACTTCATTGTTCTCCAAGTGATCGGTTGCCTCAGAATTTGAATACGTTTTTAAAAGCGTCTACAGCTAGAAAACTCTTTCCAACCCGTTAGAATTTCCTTTTCATTGTTCCGGCAGCTCATAAGCTACCAAACGCGATTTCATTTTGCGATTATCGCTTGTCAGTTCAGACAATAACAATAAACGCCATGCCAAAGAAGAAAAGAAATCCGGTGGCATATCAAGTTTCTTTCTGTCATTTATGAAAACAAGAAAAATGTTTTCTCGGCGAATTTATGCGGTTGTTAGGCACGCTTTATGTTATTTAACAAGCTGATGCTGTTGATTGCTTGTAAGATCGAGTGTTAACGAAGTTTTTAATTGATCAATAAACACTTGCATTGAGAGGTGCCAATTGTAAGATTAGAAAGATGTTTTCACGTTGTTTAGCCTATTATGAAAGATTTTACAGTTTACTTAGAAAGTTTGATTGTTCGACATTCAGTTGAGATTAGTAACAATTCAAAACATGTTTGAATTCAAGATTCAGGAACATTTTGATTGAAGATAGAACACTGAATGAAGTGATTTAAAAATACCAGGAATTCAAACATTCAAAAAAGCTTCACCTAAGAACTCGACGATTAAATTTAAAAGTTACCAAGAATGCTAAAACATTTTTTTAAACAATGCTAATCGAATTCACTCACCATTTTAAAATCTTAAAATTATAAAATAACTCCAAAAACTAACTGTCAAAATTTTATTTTAATTCCACAGCAAACTACATGACAAAGAAAGCTTGTCTCCTTAAAACAACTTAACCTAAAAAATTCTCCAATGGTGACGATAGAAAATGTCCAAGAATCTCCACGTCTGGTTTGAATATTTTTCAGTGCAAGACAATGCGTGTCGTCGCAAACAATCTCTTAATGACCCCCTTGTACATCGTTAACACTTTATAAATATTTATATAAAAATTATTAATAAATCGGTGGAGACACCAAATCATAAAAGGCGCAACAATCAAAAGCGCGTGAAAAATTTAATATTTTTTCGTCAATTTATTAAATTGCATTTCTGAGCCGTGCAATCCAAAAAGATGTCTTCAAAGACCAAAAAAATCCGTCGTCACCTTTCAACGGTGCACAGAAAGGTGCCCGAAATGCACTCGCCAGGCAACCCGAAGTGAGATATGATCACAACGATGATGAGACGAATCAGAAATATTTAATAAATTGCCCGTCGATAATATTTTATTTTTATTTTAGCGCTTTCAACGCATCAAAATCAAAACTTTTTGCCTGCCGACAGACGCCGCTTTTGCGGCGCACAAATTTTGCATGAGTTATTAGCTTCGACTTTTTCTGGTCGTGATTGCTCGACTCCTTTTATGTTTTCTCATTAAAACGCCAACGATGTCAAAACAGTGATTTATCACCTTCGGATCGATAGTGCTTCAAATTCGGGTAAATGACGACAAAATATTTCAGTTTGATTCGAGAAAAAATCTAGAAAAAATGGTGGGCCAAAGTGGATGTGAGTGATGTGACAAGATAGAATCAAGATTTTGGCAAAGTCTGATTGGAATTTCACTTTTGAGCCTTGAAATTAAATGTCTGAAGTAAAATTCCTGACATCACTTCCAACCACCTTTGCGTTTTTCATTAGGTTTTGATCACTTCGAACATTAAAGCAGTAAAAACGCATGTTTTGGTTTTTATGCGCAGCTTGCATCACGGCGCAATATCGCTGTTTTATGTCATACTTGAGATTTTACACATACTTTCTTCTTAAAACATCGTCATATTTTTTTGTGGTCCCGATAGTGATGTGAATTTGTTATTTATTGGTGATGCGTTTAAAAGTTTTGTTGGTGTGTCTTCTGGCAACGACACTAAAGTGAATCAGCGAAGGCGGAACCTGCGATCGCAGTCACCTGAAGACTGAATTTCATGCCCGAGAACATAATTGCTGGAGAACATTTCATTTGACCGCTTTTAAAATTCCGAAACAGACAGAATAACTGCAGAAAGCGCATTCAGTGACATTCAAAGTCCCAAAAGGCTTGAAGATTGGTGCTTTACGGTGTCAAATGAAAAATTTATTATTATTATTTTGATAAATTTCACCCAAAAACCTTTTTCCACACCGAAACAAAGACATTTGTGAGCCGAATTGGGGATTGAAGTCCTTCAGCGAATACAATCGAAGATTTCTCCTTCATAAAAATCATCGTTTAAGTTATTGATGTCACCTAACAATGGCACTCAATTGTCTGTTTTTGTTCATGTCTGTTTAGTGTTAAGAAAATATTCCGGAATAACCGCACATTTTGAGACATTAAGTGGAATTTATTGAAGGGGTTGATGCTACTTCAGGTGTTTAAGATGACTAGTGGTTGGAAATTTGAAGACACTTCAAGGTTTTTTTATAGTTTTGCTCGTGGAATCCACCCAATTAGCACGCCAACCTCGAAAAAATTTCGCCATGCACCACCAGTGACTCGAAAAATGACAAGTTTTAAGTCTTTTTATCAGCCATTGTTTGCACAGCCCTCCCCGAGCGATGATTGACACCTTCAAACTATGCAGTACGGCAAGCCGTCGCATCAGTCTGAGTGATGAATTTATTTGCAATGTAATCCGAAAAGATCGCAATTTGCGAAAACCAAACATCAACCTCATTTACAGCTAAGCCGATTGCCACAAGTTCTCAAGTGCTGATGAAACCGTTCATGTTTTCAATTGCACTAAAAATCCACTTGAATTTGCATTGAATAAATTAAAGTGAAACAAACGGAATTTCAAATCCATCTCATCGCTCATGACATTGCAACAGTTTCGTCTCAGGCTCTGAAAAATACAGAAAATAAAATTTCCATTTTAAACGTTTTCTCAGCTACCACCATTTCGAGCTCGATCACAGACTTCTGCAGAACTTGATGCTTCAATAAACTTGAAATATCAATTAATAAAAAGTAAAAACATCTCAAAAGGCTAAAAGAATTCAAATGTTATTCGAACATGCCTCGAAAAACCTTCGTAAATCCTTCAAAAAAAGATTAAACTTAAAGTCGTCAAAGTTTTTCGTTTGACAGCAAGTCAGAATTTCGAATAAAGTATTGCATTCGAAATTCTGCTTTTATGAAATATCTTTCCGCAAAATAAAGGCGAGTTTGAAGCATAACCCGAAGATTTCAACACAGAACTGAAACAGCGAAATCAGTCTTGGTTTCTAGATTCATCTCTTTCTCATTCGCTTTTTGCGGCTGTTGCCAGATTTATGAGCCTGTGTAGATGTTGAAATGTTTACTTGAAACCGATACTGTCTCTACATGGCTATTTTTATTCAATATTGTTAAACAACATTGCCCCACCCAGATCGAATGAGATTCATGCTATTGGTGCAGGGATTTGTACGCCGACCTCAAGTTATGTGATGTATGAAAACTGTTCCATTCGCATTGGGAAATTTATTCACTAACTTCTAATTAAAAAAAATAATCTATAACGATTTGAAATTGGTTTTATGTTCAAATGAATTAGAACTGCCGAGAATTTTGAAGGTAAAATGCTGCTGAACTAAAATCATCTGTTTACTAGCTTGACGTGGATAAAGAAGGCAAGGTTGTGACGTGCCCTGTACGAGAAGGCACTGAAGCGTTACAAGCTGGAACTGTTTTTCATTTGTTTCTGAAAGTTGTTTGATGTTCTTGGGGTCATTCAACATGATCAGGTAGAATTATACTGATTGTTTGGGAATAGTTGGTCGACTTTGAGTATGAAAACTTGGATTTTGTTTCATGATATGAACCTAGGTTGTGTTCTGATTTATCAGACTTTTTAGGGTGGGTTAGATTGAATGTTTTTGAATTCATAAAACTCAACGTTCGTAAATTTTGACGAAAGCAAATTTGTGATGAAGTTAATTAAGGATTCAAACCGTAACGTTTTCGATTTTGCAATCTTGCTCTTAAGAATGATTTTTCTCTGTAACGTCTTTAAACCATGATGGTTTAATTTGATTTTTCACTTCCAATCGTGTCTAGTGCAGTAGATCCGTGAAGGCCATGTTCATTTTGCAAATGACAATGTTGAAAAATTATCTTCAAGGACGATTTTTTAAACGAGCGACGAACTTTTAAATCATTAATTTATTCAGTTTAATCCCCTGAAATTAATGTAGTAGCAAAGTTTTAATTACCCATTTTCACTGCACACATTTTTCCCTTGCAAGCTAGAAAAAGCAAATCTCAGGACTGAAATTATTAGCACACCAAGCCTCGCATGTTCAAGCTCTCCAGCATTTGCGGAGAAATTGCTAATAATTAAAGGCCCAAGCAACTCAACTAAGCCTCTTTACATATCCACGCAGCAAACGCAAATTAATAATTATCATTACTTTAATGATCCGACATGCACAGCGGTAAATATTTCAGTAAAATTCGCTCGCCTTAAAACGCAAAGTGCTTCGTGTAAGAAACGTGAAAAATCTTTAAGTCAACAAAAATCAGAAAAGAGTTTTTCTCACAGATTAGAAAATTCTCACGTTAACAGAGCAAAACGCAATGATTTTTTACTTCTTCTTCTTCGCTTTTGCTTTGCATTAATTTTTTCCAAACCTCTTTTACAATTTTAAATATGTACACACAATTTCTTAAGGAATGCTTTACGTTACAATTTCTTCGTTTTTACTGACACAGCTAATAAAAAAGAGGGTAAAAGTCCAGTAAAAGTCTTCAATACTTTGAATTGGAAGGAGAAGCGACTTGAAATGGAACCAACAGGCATAGAAACCCTTTCGTTTGCACATCTCCCCAACAATCCACACATCAACTCGAAAGCACCACCGACCGGATGTTTCGTATGAATTTAATTTCCATGCCATTAACAGTACTCCAGATTTTCTTTCTTACAGTTTTTGTGAAGCAATTAAGCGGAGAGGTGATAAAACTGAAGGCTTCTTTGCTAATTTCTGCTCGCCAATAAATTAACGTCAGCGAATTTTCAGACGCTAACCACTGAGACATTGTAAAAGCCAAGAAACCTGTTGATACTCTCTTTCTCGCGCTAATCCCACGGTACGTGACCGTTCATTAGAAGCTGTCAACGCCGAAATGTATTAGCGGCGAGAAGAATTTATGAAGTAGCTGTTTCCAACTAATAAATCTTTATCTACGATCCCGCTTATGGCGATGTAGGTAGCCCTTGTTGTGATTAATTTTCACACTCGAAACTATTAACCACTCAAAATACGTGAAGTTCGAGATGTGAAAGAAATATCGAAAAGAGATTTCCAGCAAGTTGAACAAGAGAATCGCATTAAGAGTGTCCCTAAAGACCGTTGACTCGATGTCTAGCGGAGTTCTCAATGAAGTTACGCAAGTGGCACATGAAGGAAAGGTAAAAACACAGCTCGAAGAATATCATAAAGCTCAAAATGATTAATTGTTTATTTGGTAAGAATCCCAGAGATCCATTCAGAGATATTGGCTGTGGAGATGTCCATAAGTGGCGTGACTTTCCGATCAACATGAATTGTGACACTTTAAGACGAGTTCACATTTGAACTTTTTGATAATTTTGTTTATAGTTTAAAGAAGCTTTCGACAACGCATTTGACCTATGACATCACTTACAATCAATCCCACACCCGTCCCCCTTACTTCATTCAATCTTTCTTTCTCATTTTTGACTCCAAATGCGTGTAGCCTTGAATCAGTTGTTGTTGAATCTCTCACTTGACATCTCAAGTCGGATGTACGTAGATACTCCGTGGATATTCTTATTATATCAATCACAACACACATGGAGCAGCGGGAGGTCGTCAATCTGTTTGATGTTGTTAGCTTTTTTTCTCTTGTCTATCTTTGGCTCGTCTGTTCAAATATAAATTTATAAATGATCGTTTTATTGAATCATTCACGGAAAGAGTGTTGCCTTGCTTATGAATTTCTTCCGAATGTGCTTCGAGTCGTGGTTCATGTTGGCTGACAGCAGTCCATACACTCGAGTCACGATGATACCATAGAATTGTTAATCAAAATGACAAATAGTTCCCAATAGTTAATTAACATTTAATTTCGGTGGAAATCTGACATGAAATTTAAATTTAAACACCCATGAACGGTGATTGATCGAATGATCTTCGGTGACGCTCGAAAAACTGACATCGATTACCATAATGCTTGTAATTACGGGTCTTACCATGGAACGAAGGCAAATTCCTGAAAATCATTGCCAAAGTTGGGCGAAGGGAAAAAGATTTCTCCGATCAAGGTATATCGAGACAGAAATCAGGGTGTGACTTGTGAATTATAATAATTCTCCAATTTCGAGTGTACACTCGAATATTCACATGTGCTTGTTCTTTACTCTTTATTTTATTTTGGAGATTATGAGTTTATGATTTCCTGTCCCCGAAAAATAATAATCAAAAACATCATCCCACAAACAAACCCATCAGCGGAATTATTCGATGTTTGCCATCAAAATTCATGTTTATTTTTGTGAATATCATCATAAGTCAAGTTGATAGGTGCCTGGCTGGGTTTAGATTTTTTTTGGCTGGATGGAGATTGATCTTAAGTTTTGGGAAGTCGAAAGTTGGAAATTCTTTTACGCAAATGTTGTTATTAGAAAGTGCAACTTGAACCTAACAAAGGATTTTGCAAAGTTTCTTCGGAACTTCATGGATGTCGGTGCATTCCAAAACCATCGTACAAACCCCAGCTTACACGGCATGTTGCAAAAACTACAAGACACAATCAATTATGAGTCTAGTGATGAAATAAAAAAGAAATTTGAACACTGAACACGGTTGTTCGCCTTGAAAAGGCTTAACCGGAGATAGTTGAAATTTCTTGAGTTGGTCTTGAGACGCGGCATTGAAGTCTTTTCTTCCAATTAATTGTATAGAAAAAAGCGAAGAAAATAATCATCAAGCAAATCTCTGAAATCAAGCCCACATAATTTACAGATTTTCGGCTTTTAAGTTGAGTCGAGAACATCCAGAACGACGGCTTGCAAAATGCACCGATAATTTCGTATTATTATCATTTTGGAGACAGCAAACTGTCATTGCCGTAATTTGCTTTTATGCGCTCGTTTCTCGCTGCGGAGATTCATATTGCACACACATGCATTGCGACACTGTGGCACAGACTGTAAATTATCATTAATGATCATAATGAAGATGATGTCAAGCGCGTGCCCCAACAACAGCACAATGGAAAGGCGAAAATGCGAGCATAAACCAAAAACTTCGTGAACTGCTTTTTAGCTCGGAAAAGTTTTTATTGATATGCATTCGGTAATTGTGGATGATGTATGAAGCGGAGCGGGCATTCAAAATATTTGCGCAATCAGCAGAAGCAGGCGATAAAAGGATTATGTTCGCAGTCTGCGAGTTATGAGAATGAAAAATGAGCGAGTGTCAAGAGTGCTTATGCTAAATATCTTTTTCCTGGAATTGTGCACGGCAAAATTGGACGAAAACAAATTGTCTGATATTTGGAGCAATAATTTTTCATTAACCATGCCTTTGAGAACTTGAAGACTTGAACAGAATTTAAAATAAGCAATTGCTTTTTAAAAATCAGCTTAAGAACGTTTTTAATTAAATTATGATACCAACTTCCCGATTACAAGCCATTT
>JPYR01000529.1:0-53764 GCA_000775305.1 Belgica antarctica | reverse complement strand
AAATATATAAGGCTACCGATATGCAGTGAATATCTAAGGCTTCGGAACCCTAAACGCACACAAACGCGTTTGTCCTAGTCGCGGGGAGATTTGTGGGCAATCCGTTTAATGAAGTTCCATATGATAAGATATTTTTTTGCGTTCTTTTGTACGTGGTCTTATCGTATGAAATCTTAATCCATTTGAGTAATTACAAAACATTGCGAAATCGAATTTCGCGTTTTTTGTGATTACAATTTTTTTTCAAAACCGCTTACTCTATTTGGCTGAACTGTAGCTAACATCCATGGGTCATGTCTGCAAAGGCGCTGTTTCCACTATACTAACATTTGTTTTCCAGCCAGGCTAGTTGGGGTTGTTGAATTAATATCACTTGGGTAGTCGGGTAATGAACTGGATTGAATCCGACGTGAATCCGATGAACAAATGTTTCACACCCAGGAGATGGGGTACAGTCAATAGCGCTAACAATAAGCGTATTGATCAATCTGAACGTCTTAGACATATAACAATCGATTAAGCTTGCTTAATAATTTTAATAATCGGTGAACTGTTTGCTTGTATGTATCACTTAAGCGATTAGCAAGTGGAAAAACTGAAAGTTAGTTTCAATCAGAACTTTTTGTGTTATTAACAGTTTTTGACTGCGACTGTCAATATTTAACAGATTTCAAAGGTATTTGATAAATAAAATTTATTCTGAAAAAATTCTGTAGAAATTCTTACAAGAAATCTTTTAACGAGCAAAATAATTTTAATTTTCAGCTTCGCGCCCCTTTAAACTGACGCACTGCTGCCCCTCGCACGATTTTTCTATCGCCCCTCGCCGTCTAAAACCAAGTTTGCAATCTTCCTCGTTTTCTCGTAGACTCTAATCAATAAGAAGTAAGTTATCTGTGCACGTATCGGTGGAAACCCATCCGTACCGACGGTGGCTGGCCGAGATCCAGCCTCGGATCGGCCGAAAGCAAGGATTTTCATTGTTCAAAAAGTTTTTGTTTTCTTGTGTTGGTGTAAAGTGTTTTTCAGTCGAATCTCAATTTCGATTCCATTATTCATGAAAATCTTTTTCGCAACAGCCAACTATTGCGTACGGCTGAGGCTGGCCTAGCTTGCACAGAACGAACCGTGCCAGTGCTCTTAGTGGACCCGTAGTAACAGCTTTTCTCTCCCTCAAAGGAATTTCGTAAAAATGGAGTTGCGAGTTGGAAATCGATACAGGCTTGGAAGAAAAATAGGCTCGGGCTCGTTTGGAGACATCTACTTGGGCACCAATATCTCCACGAGCGAGGAGGTGGCAATAAAGTTGGAATGCATCAAGACCAAGCATCCGCAGCTGCATATCGAAAGCAAATTCTACAAAATGACTCAGGGTGGAATCGGAATTCCAACAATAAAATGGTGTGGCTCAGAAGGTAATAATAATGTGAATCCATCTTTTTTATTCAGCCCCGTGTTGAATCGTTTGTGTTGTTTTCACACGCGAAAATGCGTTGCGGCTAGCCAAAGTGCCTCCTTTGTAATGCGTACCTTTGTTTTGTTGTGTAAATTCAGGTGACTATAATGTCATGGTGATGGAGCTGCTGGGACCATCGCTGGAGGATCTCTTTAACTTCTGCTCTCGCCGGTTCTCACTCAAAACCGTGCTCTTGTTGGCCGACCAGATGATTTCTCGAATCGACTATATCCACTCGCGCAACTTCATCCACCGTGACATCAAGCCCGACAACTTCCTCATGGGCTTGGGCAAGAAAGGGAACCTGGTTTACATCATCGATTTCGGACTGGCGAAGAAGTATAAAGATGCAAAATCCTGCATGCACATACCGTACAGAGAAAACAAGAACCTGACGGGAACAGCTCGATACGCTTCAATCAATACACATCTGGGTATTGAGCAGTCACGTCGCGATGACTTAGAATCGTTAGGCTATGTGCTGATGTACTTCAATCTCGGGACGTTGCCCTGGCAAGGCCTCAAAGCAGCCAACAAGCGCCAGAAGTACGAACGAATTTCCGAGAAGAAGCTCTCGACGCCCATCGAGGTGTTGTGCAAGGACTTTCCTGCCGAATTCCCGACCTACCTTACATACTGCCGCCGCCTCGACTTCATCCAGCGTCCCGACTACTCATATTTGCGTAAACTCTTTCGAACATTGTTTCATAGTCAAGGTTTTACATACGACTATGTATTCGACTGGAATATGCTGAAGTTTGGCGGCCCCCGCAACAGCAGCAACAATCAACCCGAGCAGCAGGAGACCGCAGCCGAGGGCTCGAACCGACGAAACAACATCCAAATGGCTCTTAACAACGCCAATGACGAGCCCATGGCATCCAACTCACGCAACCAATATGATAACAATGAGAGACGGTCGTCGGTCAGAATTCGCGGTCAAAACCTAGAGACTCGAAATATGAGTAAATAATGAAGCTGATGTGAATCCATGAAAGATTTAAGGATATAAACACAAGATTTAAGCGAGAAGAACTCTGAAGGATAGGAAAGAGATGGAGAAGAAGATGAAAAACTATAAGTTAGGTAACGATACATACTTAAGGAAATAACATAAATGTTTAGGTAAATGATTTAAAGAAAGAAAATAATAATAGCCATTATTATTGGATGATGAAGATTATTGTATGAGTCGAGTTGCGAAAAGACGCAAGAAAAACTAAGAATTCAATGTAGAGCAAGATGAAAACTGGGCGGTGCGCGGGAGCTTTTCCCGGGCAGCCCCCCTTTTATAACTGATTTACACACCCGCGAACGAAAGTTTAAGAAAGAATTCATGACTAAATGTAGACAAACTTCTTTGTGAAATGAGAAAATCTTTCTTTTCTTTGCGGTCGACATCGAACCCGAGTGCTCCGAACTGATCTTTTGACTCTCGAACTCTTTCACCATCGCTCACGAACTTAAATCGCATCTTAATTGTCCTTTTTGGAGGTGTTTGTTCCAAAGCCACTTTGGATCGGTACAACTTTGACGTTTGTCTCTCGCCCCAAGAATGACGGAGGTGGAGAAGTCTTGATTTAACTTTAAGTCTTTTTATATTACTCCGCGAATCAACTGTATAAAATAATAAACAAACAAACAAACAAAATTATCATTTCGAACATAGGATTTCCAGGGTCGCCAGTGCAGTCATCAACTGCCACCCTTCGACTCCACGATAACTTTTATTTCGTTCTCTCCTAAGGCAAACAGAATAAAGTGTTGTAATAAAATGAATAAAACAAGAATCCGACGCTTTAGTTTGGGAACCTTAAGATGAGAAATTGTGAACTAAGTAAGTGTACCGATAATCTGCATCGTTTTATCATAAATAAGATTGAGTTTTCGCCCTTTTTGAAATAAAACTTTGAAATTTTTTAAAATGTAAACGAAATTTTTATGTTTGTGGTTTTCAGACTCGAGAGTTGTGTAATTTTCAGCGCATTTTCGAAGTCTTCGCGAAGCATAATTTTTGTGTAACATTACAGTAACTTTTTTTTTGTGGTTTTTCATTTCGGCTTGACTTATGACATTCGTTTCAGGTTTATTTTAAAATTGGTTCGCCGAGACTGGGAAGGAAGCCAAATCGATGAGAACAACCCGAAAGTTTATTATTACAAGAGACAATTAACGACTGCAGCCGATTGTTGGGGAAAACGGTTACACGCTATGTAGGTTGTGAAAATATCTATTTTGGGGTTGTTTTAAAGTTATGCTTAGGGGGGTTCGTTCTTATGCAACATTTTGTTTGCTTAGGCAGAAAATCAAGGAGCGTAATGCTGCTCAACATTGCTCGGTTTTGATAGCGTAAAGCCAGTAAAAGTGAACACACGGATGAGATCAATTCAGGTCGACATCAAAGTTGTAACCATGCTTGTAAGATACTACGATGTTTCTAAGCCTTTCGTGATTGTACTTGTTTAAACGGATTCTTATCAAGCATTAATATCTAATAAATACAACTTGGAATGGGTTCGCCTGGATACCAAACAATGAATGATCGTTTCTGTGATAGCGCGACAAGAAAGAAAACGTCAGACATTGACTTTGAAATCAGTGAAAGAAATTTATAAACAGCGGACGCTGAGATAACACATAAAAAGTCTATTTTGGGCTTCCATGTTCAACGAAAATCTTTCACAAACATTTCTTAAATTTTAAATTTTTAACGGGTTTTCAAATTTCAAGCGGACTCGAAGGGCTGCAATCGAGCAGTTTCAATCGTGAAAGAAAACATTGTTTCCCAATTTCTCAATTTCTTCAAATTTAACAATAAACTATGGCGGATCCGGAGCTTGAAGCCATTAGAAATGCTCGCATGGGCCAGATGAAGCAGCAGCAGGTGAGGTTTACTCAGCACAGTCGAAAGTGACTCATCCCGATCACATTTTCTTTCAGGACCCGAAAGAAGCTGAAGAACGAATGGAGCAGCAGCAACAGATGAAAAACTCGATGCTGGTGCAGATCTTGGATCAGAACGCAAGAGCCCGTCTCAACACTCTGAAGATTTCCAAGCCAGAAAAGGCCGAGATGGTAGGACATTCGCACGAAATCCAACCTGGATGTCCACTAACAAGAAGAAAAACTTTCTTTGTAGGTGGAATCGATGATTATCCAAATGGCACAGCAGGGCAGACTCGGGGGGAAACTCGACGATGCCCAGCTCGTTCAGCTTTTAGAAACCTTGAGCCAGCAAATGCCGCGTGCAGGATCGACAGTCAAATTCGACCGACGACGCGCTGCCCTCGATTCTGACGACGATGACGACGATTACGGATGCTAGTCAAGAAAACTGCTAGAAATTCTCCTTTACCTTTTATTTTTTTCATATCAAATGCGTTACTCACAAGCTTACACAAGAAACTGAGAAGTTAAACACCAACTTACTTGTACTAAACAGCTACTAATTTCAATTGCTTTAAACTAAACATTAAATCACAAATAAAAATTCTTTTGGAAAACTCAGGAATGCTCTCCTAGAAACTAAAGTCAAGATCTGAGTTTAATCCCTGTGCTCATGGCCATCGTCGCCGTCTTCTTCTGGATCAGCGTCTAGAATGTCAGCGCAGAAAATCGAGTAGCAGATAAGAGACAGGAAGCCGAGTGGAAGGCCAAAGATCACGCAAGTCAAGATCTGCAAGGAAAATTATTGATAAGACAAGGTTTTTGGCAAATTAAGTCACAAGTCTTACCGGATTTCCTTTCCACATGTCCCGCAGCATTCTCAGAGTTTCAAATCCAACCCGATAAACCCTGAGATGGTAGGAATCGCCGCCAAGTACAGCAGCTGACTGGTTGTACACGCTCTCCAAGAATATTTCCACAGCTTCAGATGTCATTTCAAGCGGATCGTCGTCGGGCATGTGGTGCACGTTAGTCGTCGAGTTGACAACGAGGAGATGCGGCGTTTTGAGAGTATCCATGATGATCGTGTGCGACAATTCGGGGCTGCCGACCCACCCGAACTGGAACTTGTCGTGGTATTTCGACCGCTTGGTTCTTATGATTCCCTCGATCATGTCTCTGAACTCAAGCTCGTGTGTCATAAGCTCGTTGAGCTTGTTCTCTTCAACAACTGCCAGCACCAGGTACTTGCCGGTCTGCTTTAGTTGATGAATATTCTCTCGAGTGATCTTCGGAAACGTCAAGAACTTCTCTTGGCAGATCCAGTTATGCAACGAAGTGTTGAGTTGCGTTGGGTCGATGAGCTCATGGGTGTCAGAGAGCGGGAAGGTGTAATGAGAGTTCTCTTTGTACACGATGATCACCGGAGTTGAGTCGATGAAGAAGTGTTTATTGGCGACGTCTTCGTTGGTCGCGTAAAAATACCCGTAAGCTTGGTTGACCTCCGAAGCGATGTAATAAGTGCTCCAGAGGTTGCCAGACTGCTTTCCGACGTAGACAAAGAAAATTGGGTTGTTAGCCTTGAGGATTTCGAAGCTTTCCGGCTTGGTTACTTGTTGGACCTAAAAATTTGAACATAAATTAACTTGTGCAATCAACCGACGACGATTAAACTTACCGGCGGTCCAGACATTCGAATTACAAAATGAACCAATTCGTCTTTTGTTCGCTCGCCGTTGTAAACAAACTCGTTGCTACCGCGAATAAAGATTATCGTTGGATAACCCTGTACCTTGAAGGCTTGGCACACTGACTTGAACCTCGTACAATCCACCTTTCCTACCCGGATACTAAAATAATACAAAATATTAATGAAACTGCAAAAACACCGGCTAAATCTTCATTACTTGGTGTTGTAGAGCGATTGAGCGACGTGATTCCACGTTGGTTCCATTTTCTTGCAGTATCCACAGTACGGAGCATAAAATTTCACGAACCACATCCCTTGAAGTGAAGGAAAATTAGGAAAATTCTCGCGAAAACTATTTTGAAGACGAACCTTCCGACCGAACGTCGAGGAATCGGTCGCTGAGTTCCAGAACTCTGGAAGCTGTAACATCGGAAGCTGATGTGAAGACTGCGGAGAAAAACAAAACAGCCAGACATGAAAAATGCAAATTTTTATGGAAAATTGCACGAACCTAGATAAGTTGAGATTAAAAGCGGCAGTAAATTCATGTTGAGCGAGACTTCTTGACACGACGAAAGGCCAACGAACTGTTATCTTCACTAAAATATCACAACTTTTGCATGTTTTCGCGGAATTAAGCTCTTGCTTTTAATTCGATAAGCGGCCACAAACAAATTTCGCCGATTTTTCACACCCCAGAAAAATTTATTTTGAAACTTCGAGCCGTTAATGAAAATCATCGGGGGTGGATTTATTATTTTTTTAATAAAACTGTAGTTTAGGACTTTGTTGAATCAAGTGTGATTATTCTTGACTCTTCAAGGATTAGACAACTTCACAGCAGCTTCGCGAACAACAACGACGTCGTGCTTCGTCTGCAACTCTGACAGGATCTGCAAAATTCCGAGCTTGGCTAAGTTGTTCTTCAAGATCATTTGGCTGGACTCTAGAAGCTGGTCTGACCAGGCAATGTTCAAAGCCTCTTGAGATTCTTTCACTATCATCCAGTCATTCGATTGGAGGCTGAGAACCAGTGACTCCATCAAGAAGTTGTCGGCAAGCAGAAACTTGTCAGCTTCAAAGTGACAGTGCGTGAAAATGTTCTTCAGCAGCCCAATAACTGCAAATGTGATCTCATGTGGGCTGACAAAAAAGGATCCTAGAGAATTGTACAAGCCGGAATTCACGATCTGATCAGCTGTGCTTGAATTTCTTGCGAGGTTTTTACACGTCAACGCTGAAAAATGAGAAATGCCTTTGTTGCTGTGCGCTATCAGTCCAACAAGTTCTTTTAGCATGCCAGCTTGCACGATGAAATCATTCTTTTCTGGAGATTCGAGTGATGAAATGGCTTTGATCACTCGAAGGCTAGCTTTTGTGATGACTTCGTCTGAGTCAGAATTAACGGGGTGAATCGATCGAAGCAAAAATCATAAGTGCTCGTTGAAACCTCTTCGCAGCTTGATATCAAATTGGATAAGAATTTGTTGAATCTTCAACCAGAATCTTGAGATTCCATAAGAGATATTAGCCTGAAAATTCTGTCAGCTTCTGTGATTGAAGAAACTTGTTGAAGTTTTCCTTGCCTGATGTGTTTAAGGATGCTTTTCAGTTCTCACCTTCGACTCATCGCCTTGCTCATGATTTTTTTTAAGATCGCATTTTATTGTGATGTTTTTTGTTTTTCAACATCTAATTTTGGCTTTTGCAGATTCTATTCAATTTTATAAAGTTTGCTGACATTAAGAAAAGTGAAAACTGTAGAAATTTGAACTTCAAGATCGAGACTAATCGTAAGTAATTCACAAGAAAAGCATCGCTGAGTCATTTTAAAATATAAATTTCTTTATTTCTTAGCCTTCTTCATTTTATTTTACTTAGTAGTAAACAATAAATGATTTTAAATCAAATAACTCCAAAACGGTATTGCAAAGGAAACACTTAACGGTGCCAGTTTGATAACTTCTAATTAATAGCCCGATAATAATCGTAACACTCAAAAAGAGAAATGATTTTAAATAATTTATGAAGATAAGTGTCAACAATGAGGAAAACAGTTTGTCCGTATAGGTAGTTCAACGATGTGCAAGCGACTGGCCTTATTTTCGCTGCGATGGTGGGATCAAATGCTCGGGAAGGATGTTGGGCAGCTCGTTGCCATCAATTTTCACGTTGATCAAGTGCATCGCGAGGGCGAACTCTTCAACGTCCAAAAACCCGTCGCAGTCGACGTCTGAAAGCTTCCAGATTTTCGATAAAACTGAATTCGGTAGTTTGGATTTGATAAGCTCCAATTTAGCAGCTAAAAAAGACAGAAAGCGTTGAAACACCAACAGTCACTCTGTTCTAAGGAAGCCTTACTAGCACCACTGATTTTCCCGTCGATCGGGTTGAGGGCGTCGAACATCGGATCCGTGCGGGCCCGGTCTCGGTTGCAAATCCAGTCGACTTCACCGCTTCCAGCGTCAATGCCTTCACCGCGCTTGTATCCGAAAGGCGAAATGTGATCTTCGATGCCCTCAAATGCACCACCTGTAAATAAAAAAACATTTGAACAATCAGCAAGTTGATGTAATCACAATGTACGAATGAACTTTTTGGCACGAGCAGCCTATTTGTCATCGCCAATTTTCTCGCTTTCACGTTTTAATCGTTTCTCGTAAGTGTTTATGAAAAGAAACTTCAAATCATCTTTAAGGCTAGAGCCAGTATCAAGTGCACATCATTCTCAATTAGCTGAAAAGCGTGTCGTGCTCCAATTGATACACTACAAACAAGCCCACAGGCGAAAGCCATTGTCTTTTGACAAATTCATGTTGCATGCCATCAGCCTTGACGCGATTCCACGCGATAATGAATTCATTTCTAGTTCCTAATGTGATGTCATGATTTTTCATTAACGCTGTTGTGTCTCTTTCTGAAGAAATAACTTTCTGATAAAACATTCGGCGTCGCGTTGTGTGTGGATGGAAAATATTTACTTGCTGATAACGACCTTAGCCGGCGTCGCGAGCATACAATTGCCTTTAATTGAATTGTTTGAGAAGCAATTTCGATCGAAAAAGTTCAATTGATTCGCTGGTGTGACAAGTAACAGATCCCTTTTGACCCCATTATTCGATTTAACGGACAATAAGAAAGCTTCTTAACTACGCTTATCAATTGGCAAGGCAGTTCATACCGCTTCGAGAAATCCGAAATAATTTCACATCGTCAAATCACTTCCCAATTTCGCTCTTGGAACGGGGAACTCGCTTGTTGCGAACGTTTGCAACTCGTGCCACCGAAAGAATTTCCAATTTGTCCACGATAAGATAGCGCGCGGCTTTTTGTGTCGCGGGAAAGTTACATAAGATCGATGCGATATGAAACGTGATAATTATCGAACATCGCGAATAAGAGTTTCGCAAATGACTTACCCTTGATCAGTGCTTCGGAGACAGTCTCGGTTTCTTCTTGCGGGATCATGCTCATAAGGCGTGCGATATCGGTGGCCAGCATGCGGTCCACGGTTTCGATTAAATGCGGCTTCAGCGAGTGGAATTTGGCAAAGTCCTGGTTCTGAAGAATTTCTTGCATTTTCTTGATGTCTGGGAAGTCCCCGGGCGAAATATGGTGTTCCTTTTGAAGGCGATCGTAAATGCTACCGATGTTCTTGATCAAGTCCTTCTTCTTGCCCTCTTTACCGAACACACTCGGCATGTCTTTTCTCAGCTCGGCGATGATGTAAGCGTGAACCTTTGCTAATCGTGCGCGCTTAATTAAGTCATTGAGTTTACGTAAGGCAGCGTTGCGTGGCAATGATTGAAGGTCTCTGAACAGGTCCTGCTCTTCGTCCTCGAATAGTCTTCGGTTGCAATCAAAACTGGAGAAGGCAGCGCCGGTTAGTTGTGCAATTCGATTCCAATCGGAAAATTCACTCACCGAAGTGGTTGGTCCCAGAATGATCCGATGTAAACTCGAGCGACTTCCGGCGTCTGGAGAACTTTCCCGAGAGACCACATCAATGCGCCATAGACCCGCATTAATTGTTGGTGATCGACCTGGAAATATGAAGTTTACTGCTGAATGACTGTGCCGAACATCTATTCGACGACCATACCATGTCAGCTTTGTTGAGAACAATTCGAATCTTGTCGTCGTGGCCACGGAGAGCCTCGATTGATCGACGGAACTCGTCGGAAATGTCCAATTTGTGTGCGTCGAAGAGAAGGATGATGCGATCAACACGTTCGGCGAACCATTCTAGCACTCCAGTGAAGTCATAGCCACGATCAACACGTTGTTTCTCACCACTCAATATCCCGGGAGTGTCAACGATCGATATCGCCTTCAGTACTGGCGAAGCAACAGTTGAGCATTGGAAGCGATTGAGGAACTGCGAAGGTCAATGCAATTAGATGACTGTCATTGAAAGCGTCGTGCTCGATTCAACTTACCGCATTGCCGTACTTGCTCAATGGACGAAACTGCTTGTTGGGATCAACAACGAGAGCGTTTCCAGGCACTACGCCCTCCTTATCGTCGTACATAACGGCGATGAATCGATCGGTTGTCGGCTCAGGGCCAATCCGAATGCCTGGAAAATCTCTACACATAGGAAAATCGTTGAAAATGATTAATGATCGTCATGGCATTGGTTTTTTCGTTCGCTGGATCGTATTATCACCCAGATTGCACAATGGAACGGTTTTACGCTCGAATCGGTGGTGACTCATCGGCGACGACCTACCTTTCAAGCAAATAGCGAATGAACGTGGTCTTGCCAGTTGAGTACTGACCGACCAGCAGGATCATGGGCTTCGCTTCAAAGTCAGGGTCTTCCAGCTTAGGCGAATGAAAATCGTGAAAATGATAAAATTCTTCTAGAGGCAACAGTTTCGTCCTGTAGATCTTCTTCATCTCGTTCAGCGCCGTCTCCACCACCTCAGCGGTTTTCTCCTCCTTTCTTAGCCACGAAAACATCTTGTAGCCCGACTTAGTTTATGAATTTTCACGAGACTGAATTAATTTAGCTCTGCTGTTCACTTTCTACGTGAATGAAAGACTGACTGACGTAGTCGACCCCCTCAGAGAATCAAAGTTGGTCGTCTCGGTGTTGTTATTATTATTGATGACTGACGTGACTGATAAAAACTCTGTGCATCTCTTAGCCGATGGCTTGCTGACCCAGTTTGAGAGCCTCAAGAACTTGGAAACTATGTTGACACAAATGCTGGAGAAGCAGACGGAGCTGCTAAGCAACGTTCAAGAGTTGAACCAGTTCGGAGATGAAATCTCAGAAGTCAGCTTAATGGTAAGATTCCCCTGGTGTCTTGTGCAATCTCCTTATTTCAATAATTTTAGATGAAGAAAATGAATCTCTACAGACTGAAACTAAAGAACATTCGAGCGGAAATGCTTTACATTGCCCAGCGAGTCTCAATATTGAAGAAGAAAGCGATCGAGATACAGGAACGGAAGGTCGAGGAAAAGGCTGAGAAAGTGAGGCGGTATGACTATGAAGAGGGTTTGATTGCGAGAACCAAGAAACCGTAGCTAGTGGACCGTAGAAAGATGACGTTTTATTATAAAGTAACAAGAATAAATATTTTCACGCGTAAATGGCTCGAAATAATCCTGGCAGCTCCAATAAACTTAATCTTGTGTCCAACGAAGGCCGGATGCGCTGTTCCCTGCCTGTTCTTCATGTCTGTCGCGTTCCATGGCTCTTTGTTGCGCTCGTTTAACGCCTTCTGGATTCTTGACTCCACGTCCTTCTTGTTGTTGGATTCTTCGTTCGGCAGCCTCTGCCATTTGTTGTCTTTTGGTTTCCTGAAATGACACCGATGAGTGGATTGCACCAGCTTTGATAATCTAACAAGGGACTTACAGCGTCTGGTGTTGATAGATTTTGTTGATAATCTGGTTCAGACTCGCCTTTGAAGCAGGAACTTCCCATGTTGAAGTTTTGATTGTCTTTGCTCAAGTTATTTCACGATTCCCTGCATCAAAACGAGTTTGTTTGGCGATTGACAATCAAATAAATCCCAAGTCTTACCTTATGACTCACAATAACAATTGTTTTTCGTCTTATTATTCGTTCGCGATTGTGTCGTCGCGGAATTATTCTGAGATGACTCAGTTGCAAAGCTTTGAGCTTTTTGGAAAGCTTTCTTGGGTTAAGAAGGAAAACTGTTGATGAAAAAGTCGGTAACAATAGAAGCTTTGTAGAAAGCTTCCGTCATTCAAAGCATTCGGTAACTGGAAGCTTTTATTTGCAGAACTGATGGTTAAAATTGAAAGAACCTTATGACTATCAATATTTTAAATTAGCACTTCTAAACAAAACTTAATAATTTTTTTTAAGAACAGACGACAAGCAACAAAGTTCTTAATAGATGTGCTAATACAGTCAAAGCTCTAACCAAAAACCACTCGAAGCTAACCATGGTGTTTAATAGTTTAGCTTATGACCAGACAATGACTTCAGTTCAATCAATGTAGCTTGCAACGCGAATGTGAAAGTTGTGGAAAGCTTTATTGATAGCGTTTGTCATTCCTATTAACAGTTTAAGATGCCAGAAAATATAAAATAGCAGTTCATAAAATTAAAAATTCAATTAAAACTCAATGAGTTTTGCAAAGGGTGGAATTAAAACAAGGAAAATCTTAGATGTGGAAACAAAAGTTCAAAAACTAGAAGCCTGCAAAAGAACAAGTTTTATCTAAAAAGATTAGAAACTTAATTTTTTTCTCGTGTTTATTCAATTACTATAAACAATTACAGTACCTTAATTACTCAACTATTTTTATGGTCGAAATCTTTAAATAAATGTTTACTCCCGGATGCTTTGTCCTTTTGTGTTTTGATCCGCGATTTACGATGATAAATAAATGTTTGGTGCATCTTTCTTAATCTTAAATTATTCATTAGAATTAATAGTTTGAAACGATGATGATGCAAAAATAAAAGTTTTCTAGAAGTTTCAGAAGGAATGTTGTTATCATCATCAAAACTAATTGTAATGGTTTTTTAAAAACATTAAAATTTCACCTAAATTCCACTAAGTATATCGATTTTAAATTAATTTAGGCATGAAATAATTAAATTATGAAATCATTGCAACTTATCTCTCTTGTTTAACAATTCATGCTCGGCCGATTTTCTACTCCTGAGCGATCCAACGTTTACTGAACTCCCGAATGAATGTGAAAATCTATTGTCTTTGGTAATTTTTTTGTCATCAACTGTTGATTTTTAATAGTTTTCTTTTTGTTCCTGAATATTTCATTTTAAAACATCGAAGCTCTTGAGTTAAAATTATTTTTATCTTGACGAAAGTTTAATTAAGGATTAAACTGGATAAATATATATATATTTGAACATAAAAACAACAGTTGCACTTAACGCCCATTACCGTCTACACCTTATTTTGCCTAAATAAAACATAAGTTATCGTTAGATTACATTTACTCGTCTACTGTTACATATGATGCCCCCAGTGAGGTGGTTGATTATGCATCCCGAGCGCTGGGTGATAGCCAGCTTGGTAGGTTTGATTCAGCATCATTCGATACTGTTGTTGTAAAGCGGCGGGGTCAATTGAGTTCATAAACGGGTACGAGCTCCTAGATGGGTGGTGCGGCGGGAGCAAATGATGATATGGAGAAGAAGGTGCTTGGGGATGTGCGGGAGGTGGGTTTGTGGAGGCCTTGTCGATGGCTGGGTCAGGAGTGGATCGATGACCGAGGCCTGGAGGCGGGTAATAAGGATTCGGAGTTCCCCTGAACTCGTCCAAGTACGCGGGATTTTCTCCGTAGATACCAGCAAGGGGAGTCGGACCGTAATTAAATGCACTGCCAGGAACGACGGACTTTAGTGAAATAGCTGAAGGATCAGTGGCGCCTGCTGCCGATGGTATCTTAAGACCGCTGTAGGACTGGAAACTCTGTTGATGCGCAAGCTGTTGATGCTGCAATTGCTGATGTTGCGAATGCTGATGCGGCTGACTTTGATGGGACTGAGTCTGATGGTGTTGATTGACAGTTTGATTATTATTTGCTGTCACGTCAGGGCTGGCGTTCTTCTTCTTACGAGATTTCTTTGCCTTGCTTTCAACTGTTTGCGGCGCCACTGACGCATGTGATTGGTTGGTATTGGCAACAGAGCTTTGTGGGGGGTTCAATCTATTATGATAACTCGCTAAATTCATGTTTTGTTGTTCACGGTTGTAAGCCATTGTGGATATAGAAGAATTGAACATTTGCTGTAGCTGAGCGGCTGAGCTGTTTGCTTGCGGCAGGTTTTTACCGAACATGTGTGCTGGCGTGATGGTTTTGTCATAAAAACTGCTAGAAGCACCGGACAACGTTGAGAATCTTTCTTCGGCTTGTCGGAAATCTCGCATGAATGCAGTCAGATCCATCATTGATGACGCCGCTGGGTTATTGAACAGCTGTTGCTTGTAATTGAGATCCATCGAAGTCGGTGCTTGCGGATTGCGTGCAGCTTGTTGGTGGGAAACTGAATTACTCAAGAATGTGTTTCCAGCTGGGTTGTTCAGAAGGCTGTTCAAAGTTGACTTTCCAGACATGTCAGCTTTGCTGTTGTCGTTCTGACCGTAAGCAACTGGGTCGATAGCTTTGACCTGAGGGTTGACATTACCCCAGAAGCCTGGAGAAGCTGCACAAGAAGCGGCAGTCATTGGCAAATTGTTCTTGGGCAAGCCACGGTTGAACATGTCCACTGATTTGTTCAAGTCTAGCGGTGCCTTTGAATAGTTCGAAAGATCAAACATCTGCTGGTGATATTGACTTGCTTGCTGTTGGTTCAAGTGCGCTGTTTGCTGCTTTGACAGATCCAAGTACTTGGCGTTGTTATCAACTTGCTGCTTGTTAGCTGGTGCAACAGATTCCTTGGCCTTAGTCACCATGTCAACACCGCTGTAGTTTGAACCAGGAAGATCTGGAAGCTTTCCAGTACCGTAAAGAGGCGTGGTTGAGGGCGTTCCCGAAGACTGAGGCTCCTTCTTATTATAATTGGCTTGATTTTGTTGAAAAGCATTTTCAGCGTTGAGATGATGCGACTGCTGAGGTGTGGAAGCGCTCGCCATGTTTGGATGATGCGATTGAGTTTGCTGTGGAGCCAAGTTGAAGTTGTTTGCAGCTTGCTGCTGCTGTTGACTCAGTGTGTAGGCAGCACTGGCGTCGCTCGTATTAGGCTTGTTGTTCCAATCAGAAGGTTTTGCACAATTCTGCTGCTGAGTTGACGGTGTGAACTGTTCCGTGACTTGGTTGTGCTGATTGAACGAAGAATTTGACCCGAGTTGTGGAAAAACTCCACTTTGATTATTAAAGCTTGTCGGTTGATTCTGAGCCGGAGTTTTCTGCGACTGTGATGAATTGGAAGATGAAGACGATGATGACTGATGGAACGAGCTTTGCTGGGGTTGCTGATAAGGTGAACTCGGTTGCGAATATGGCGAGTTGGGGGCTTGAGACGCTCCCGCGTTCGCACCTCCGCTTGGCGACTGGAATGGTGAGTTTGGCTGTTGTTGGTAGGGCGATGACTGCTGACTATGATACGGTGAGTTGGGATTGGTGCTTGGACTCATTGAGTTGTTGAACTCTGACTCCTGACTCATGGGCTGCTTGTACTGATCGTAGTAAGAAGCTGGAGAAGTTGTTGGCTTGGAGTACGACGCCTGCCCAGTTTGTTTGCCGGCAGCAGCGTTTTCAGGATTGTAAAAGTTTCCGTACATGCCTGCACCCGGAGACGACCCGGCACCCGTGTACAAGTGCTGCTGAGAATATTGTGAGTAGGGAGATGGCATTTCACGAGGGCTACAACTCTTATCAGGGCTTGACTTTGTCGATGTCATGTCTTGATAGAAGCCGACACGACCAATAGACCCGTTCACCGGATAATTTGCTGCGGAAGTTTTTTGGTCGTCAGTTCTGGGGGATGCCATGATTGGAGAAGCACCGATGGGCGATGGATACGGCGCTGCAGCCCCCAAGCGTTCTTCCAGTCCAACTTGCGGACTATCTTCAACGGATGACCGTTCCGAAACCGAACTGCCAGTGCTTAGCCTTCTGTGATGGGTTGGCAGATAACTTCCTTCAATCTTCATTGCGTCGCTGTTATCTGACATCTTGCCAGAGTCGTCGTGAGATTCCGACTTCTTCGGCTTTTTGGGCGCACCAAAAGCTTTGAACCAAGCGTTAACGTTTGGCTTTGATGCGACACTGTCTGGTGCACTTGATTTGCCTTCTGAACCCTTCGAAACTTCTGCAGAGTCTTTGTCAATCTCGTCCTTTAGCTTATCGCCAATATCATCAATCTTCTTGGAAAAAGAGTCATCGTCGACCTTCTCGCTTTTCTCATCGTCGTCTTCGATCTTGAGTGACGGCTCGTCAAAGCACTCGTTGTCTTGCTTCTTGGTGTCACTGTCGAAGTTAAAGGATTGAGTATCCAACACCGTCCCCAAGCTCAACTTGGGGCTGCTATCGTCGGTCTGCACGATGAGCGAGTTCTTGACTTCTTTCGTTTTCTCGCGGTTGCCAAGTGGAAAAAATTCTTCTGGCTTATTTATGTTCTGAATGTTGTGCAGCAAATTCCCTTTTGTTTTGCCCGGCTGCAGACGGTCGATAGTTCTTTGAACTTCTTTTTTTCGTGGCAGCTGCTGCAGCTTATCCTTCAAGCTTTTCCGTTTGGGCTCCTTTGATCCCACCTTTTTGTTCGAAGTACCTGCTACTGAGTTTGCGTTTTGAGATGCAGCAGATTGCTTATTGTTGTTTGATTCCTTCAACAAGTTGAAGTCTTTTGGTGTGTTTTGCGGAGACTGAAAGTTTGCATGTGAGGCAGAGGGTGATGAAGGCATTAACGGTATTGGTTTTCTAAAATCGTTATCGTCCATCTTCGAAGGCATGTCGATTTCATCGATTATGTAGCGCGAGGGCGAATTACTTGCCGAGCTGTATTCGAAGCGCGGAGTGTGCTCTAGCCACTTGTTGATGTCCTTCAAGGTTTGTTCCGTTTCCATGTCCAGGACATCGAGCGAGGCCTTGTTCTGCTTTTTACTTTTGGTGTTTTGCACTGCGACGACTGTCGATGGTTTTTCTTCACTTTTCACTTTAATTATCTCTTCTTTCTTCTCCAACTTCGGCTTTTTCGTTTTAATTTTCTCTGATAGATCGCTTGGGCTTTCGGCTTTCTTACTTAATACCTTTACTTTAGCGGGAGACGCTTCGTTCTTCAGCTTGTCGAAAAGATTGTTGGATTCTTTCTTTACGGATTTCCCGCCCAACACTTCGTCCATCAACTCGATTTGACTTTTGCTTTTCTCGTTCTTAATCTTCAGCTTTTCAATGGTTTCCTTGAGTTTCTGGTTCTTTTCTTTTTGCTGCGAAGAAGCTTGATGATCCTTCTTTCTAGCCTTTTCCTTTTCTTTCTCTTGATTAATTTTGTTTCGTCTCTCTTTGATCAGGTCAAATTTATCTTTAATCTCAGGTGTCTCAGATCTGAACGACGAGTCGAGCTTGCTTTTGGCACTTTTGGCACCGTCCTGGTCGTAGTCGAAGGAACTCGTCAAGTCTTCCGTCAACGCCAATGAGTTGATTGACGGCAACGGGCTTGGTGATCTGGAAAAGCTTCCACTAGACATACTTAACTGATCATCGTCGAGCTTGTTGTTCTTCTTATTCGATTCTTCTTTCTTCGCGAAATTTTTTTTCGCGCCTTTCTTCGGCGTACTTGCGAGCGCGCGTGGTTTTTTATCGGAATGTTTCACATCGTCAACTTTAGATTTGTTCTTCTTAGATTCGATTTTCTTGGTATCAACAACAATTTTCTTCTCCTCGATGAGATCGTGCACACTGCAGTCGCTGTCTGAGTCGTCGTCTAAAGTTTTCTCGAGTTTTCTTTTCTTAATGTTTGCTTTTTCATTTGTTTTCGAGAACTTTTCACTTTTCTGGGGCGAATCTTTCTTCGCCTTCTTCTTCAAGGAGTCCGTCTTGGCATCGGGAATCGGGGACTTTTCTTTTCTCTTGCCACTCGTTTGTTTCACAATTTCACTTTTCTTCGCCTTCTTTCCCGACGAAGACTTCTCTTTGGACTTGTCCAAACTTTTGTCTAATTTCTTTCCGTTTTTCATTTTCTTTTTAAGGTCAGTTGCACCTTCAATCTCACTTTCATTGTCATTACTGTGGTCTGATTCGAAGTCAAATCCTTCGTTCTCACCGTCGGAAAAGTCGCGCTTCATTTTCTTTGCCTTCGGCTTATCACTTTTGTCCTTGTCCTTATGTTTCCGCTTAACACCTTTTGTACTTTTTTCCTTCTTTTTGTCACTAGTCACAATCTTTTTGTCACTTGCAACAATCTTTTTGTCACTTGCAACAATCTTTTTGTCTGTTTTCTTAATTGACTCCACCGAGTTCTTGTTCTTCGAATCTTTGATTTTCTTATGCGGCACTTTCTCTTCACTTCTTTCCTCGTCGTCTGTCGAATTTTCGGCTGCACTTTGCTTTAAATGCTTCTTTTCTTTGGCTTTGAACTTTTCTTTTTTCACTTCCTTTTCCTTGCTGGCGTTCAGTTTGCTAGCAGTGGCTTCGATCGGTGGGTACTCTAGTAATACTGGCTCTTCGTCTGAAGACGTCTGGTCGAAGTACTTCTTGGTCGACCGGTCGAAGGCGTGCTGGAGGTTGTTGACCATCTCGGTGTATTCTAAAAGTTCAGATAAGAAGAATTTGTAATTCAAAGCAATTTTGTTGTGAAATTCGATATACCGAAATGTAACAAATTTTCTCAGAAATTCATTAACCTTCTGAGAAATAATTTCCAAATTTCCGTTGATTTAAAGATCAAATTACTCCAATGCGTTTGATAAACAATAATTACCATTTGTCTGTCCGTTGTAAAGCCGGCAGTTATTGACAATCAGCTTGAAATCTGTTCTGAACTCGGTGAACGAACGGTACTCGCCGTTGTCGAGCTTCTCTTCCATCTTCAAAAGATCCATTGGCCTGTAAACGAATCACCGTTTATCATTCAATTCCACTGCATCGCAATGTCGAGAAACTTTACCTTTTAATTATGGAGTAGTACCGCGGCGCGATTTCCTCTTCCACAGGATCCACGAAAGGCCATGCATCATCGTTGTTCTTCACATGTTGGAGAACTTTGTGCATGCCAATCTGTAACACTTCATCTGTCTCCATAAAGCTGATAGGGGACACCAAATTTGTTGTCGTTAAAATTCTATTTGATCACATGTTTGAGGTTTTTGTACAAAGACATAATCAGCCAATTGTCCAATTTTGTAGCGTTTACATGTTATCCAAACCATACATTAATGATTTTTTTGTCAAAATAAAGTGCGTGGTGGTCGAAAGTGATGCCAATATAATAAAAGAAGATGTGATTTGTTAGCGTTAATTTAAATGTTAATCTCAATCAAAAAGTATCACCATAGCATATGAATCATAAATAGAGGGATAATAAATAATGCAAAAGGTGCGGTGAGGTGGGAATGTCACGTCGAAAATCACGGAGCATAGTTTTCACAACTGAGCACTACTTCGATCAATGATAATTTTACGTCATGTGACATTCCCACCGCATCTCCCCCGTTAGAACTAAATTTTGAATACCACATTATTTATTAAGGAATCTTACAAAACTACTTACACTTCAGGTTTAACCTTCTTCTTCCTGGAGGTCGACGGTCCCGGCGAGTTTGTGGCGGGTGGCTGGATGACAATTTGCCCCGTGATCGACGACAGGGAGTTGTTGGTCTGGCGGCCAGGTAGTTTTGTCGAGGTTGGAGGCATTTTATTAGGTAGACTTGTAAACTTTGTATGTGATTTCAAATCAGAATGTAAAATGTTTTCCTTATTTGATAGGCTATTGTTGTGAGTTTCCGTAAAAGTTTCAAAGGATCGGCGACCGCATGATGATTTGCTGCTAGTTGACGACGAAGGTGACGATGATCTGTAATTAGAGAAGGCAATTAGTCGAGTGTGTCAATTAATGAGTTTTAAATTTGCGAACTTAATCAATTTGGCAGTAACGTTCATGCAGAAAGAGAGACACGAGGAATAGTAATGAAAAAGTTGCACAAACAAAACTCATAAAGTGGTAACGTAAACGGGAAAATAAGAATAATCACATTTAATAAGTTTCGAGCCAAAATTATTAGGTTTTAGCCTCTAACCGTCGTTGAGCCCTCAGCGCACGGTCTTCCTGGATCTTCTGGCGGAGCTTCGACTGTGCCAGCACCTTCTTCTTCTTCTCTTCGAGGTATTTTTCTGTGCCGCTCAGCTGACTGTCCGATTCTTCTTCCGAAACGCTAGGCAAGCCGTCTTCGCCGAACTTTTTCGACTTTTGACGCTCGTGTATGACTTTCACGCGCTGCGATGATCGACGTTGAAACAAACTAAAAAAATTGACATTTAATTTCTTGCTGTGTCATTTTTTACTGTAGTGAAACTCACCGTCGTCGACGTTCAGCTTCCTTCGCTTTGAACAAAACAGGAATGTTAGGCAAAAAGTCTTCCGTGAGGATTCTGTACAATGCGCTCTCCTTGCGTGACTTCGAAAGCTTGAATTTGTTGGCCAATCTCTGCCAGTCCTGCTCGGTGAAGCAAATGACCTGCCAGATTCTTTCGCGCTTCTTGAAGTCTTCGCGGTAGAGGCGTGTCCCGTAGAAGTACCAATAAACCGAACCGGTCGCGTCTTCGCCCAACGGCTCGATTCTCAAACTGTCGGCTTCAAATCCACTGGTGATCGACTCAACGTCGGCGGAATCGAGACGAAAATCACACAAATAATTCAAAATAACAACTTTTGTACGCAGCGATAAACAGTGGAAGTCGGTGTCGGTGTTGAACGGGTTCTCGATATCGTATTCCTGCAAGGCATGTAATTATTACTTTCAACGTCCACTGATTGCACTTGTCACGAGGGCATACCTCACACTTTTGACGAAACAGTCGACGCAAGAACATTTGATAGTTGCTGGTGGTAATGTTGGGCCATGACTTCACCAAATCACATCCGCGCAATAAAGAAACAATCAATTCGGGAACTAAACGAGGTGCAAGCTCCGCTGCAGAAGTATCATCAATGGAGTTGCTTTCAGAGCTGTCTAAGAGAAGCGCTTCTTCCAAATCCTATCGGAACGAGACTTTAGAAAGTTTTCTCATTAAACTAATTTATGTTCGAGCTCTTACTTCGATGTCAATGTCGGGCAAGTTGAACGATTTACTAAAAAGCGAAACGAAGAATCCAATGCTTGGAATTTGTGGCCATGACTGAATTTCTATAAAATTCATGAATTTGGTCGCCTGAAGGAGGAAACGCAACAGAAAAATGATTTATGTTAGCACCAGATTGGACAATTGGTTCATCACAACAAACAGGACACCCACTTTTTCTCGCCACTCTCGATCACAACGCTCCAAAATCTTATTTCTTCCAACTTTTCCTTTCAATGCACAACTTTTCTTCCAGATTTTCACTATAAATAAACAAAAAGAGAAAAAAAAAATACTTTTAGAAAATACTGTTAGCGCTCTATGAATATTTTTTTCTTCGCTTTAACTGTTTCTCTCGGAACATCGTAGAGGAAAAAATCAATGGCTTTGGTTGGTGGAAAAAATTCTGTTTCGCCGCCGACCAGCCCAATTCCACCGAATTTCAATCACCTCGTCACAGCTCGACCACTTATGCACAGGTTCGCACACAACTTATGCGGTTTAATTTCACTTTTCACGATCTTTTTTGGCGTTTTCCTCGAGCAAGAAAATATTTCCATACACTCAGTGTCGCCTGAACTCGCTCTGCCGATTCGCTCGGAAATTCTTCTTCGTATTACTTCGCCCTGTGTAAGTTGTGCGCGATGTTTAGTCATGTGCAGATTGCGGTGTAATTATTAATGTTTTATGAGAGAAGGCGACGCGAGGGAAGTTTTTAGAAGAATTATTTAAAGTGAAAATCTAAAGTTGATTGCTGTTTATGTTTAGAAGACTTTGAAGATTGCAAATCAGTGTTAACCACCTAAATGTCAATTAAAATTAATTTTACATCAAAAACTTCTTCAATTTCATGATCAAGAATGACATTCCAAGTGAATTCAAGTGTCTAAACATTCAATTTAACTCCCAAATCCATCCCATCAAAAAACTCCCTCAACGTTCACATATTTTTCAATCAAGCTTATACGGTTTTCTCAGAATCTTGCGAAACATTTGAAAGCATTTCCTAGCTTCGTTCCCTCCGCCGCCGTTTTCATTCGACGAGTCAAGTGTACGAAAAAATGAGCAAAATTTAATTCTTGTCCATCGCCAAATGCTAAGAGTTAAAAGTTAGTTACAGTGCTCTGAAGTGTCATTGTAAGTGGCAGCCACGGCTGGTCGAGTGGCCATTGTTTTCCTCAGTTTTCTGCTTAAATCATCGCAGCGCAGTAAGATTTTCCAAAATAAGGAAAAAGTTTGATTAGGTTTTTTCGGGCAATGCGAAAAAACGAGCTCGTCCTTGTAAAAAGAATGCAAAATATTTGCAGAGAAATGCGCCTTATGCGGAGCCACCTCTGGCTCAGAGCTGAGAATTGTAAACAAATTGTAGTGAGAAGAAAAAACGCAAAAATAATAATAATAGATGACGAGTGTCACGGTTTTAGGGGAGAATCATAATAAATAAATCCGTTCCTAAATGAAACCAGTGGCGATGAGTCTGTTATTACGATTTTAGCGCAGTTTTCCATTAATGTTAAGTTAATTAAGGCGACAGCTTAATTAAGTAGAGTAGGAAATTCGTTTTGGCTGAAAACGAACCGCGACATGTGTGTGTATGCGTGAGCATTCTCGTGTTGGGGGTCGGTGGGCTGGCGTGAGTAAAAAATCTCCTTATCACACGATAAATAAAATCAATGCTGACAACATCGAGTGAACTCGTTCCTTTAAGACGTCGGTGAGTAAAAATTGTCATTTTATTTAGTAAGCTTTGATCCATTCATGAGTTCAAGAAGGGAACTTCCTCGGTCGGCCCGTTTATCTCAGTGAACTTCGCACGATGACGGCAATTCTAATTTAATTTTATCTGCTTTATTGATTCTTCGATGAGAAAGTAGGCCGCCAGATAAGTTTTCTTCGCCGCCTCGGGCCATTCTTGTCGAGAGATAAACGGGCTGTACCGCCCCATGTTGGAAAACTTATTCAAATCTGTTTTCTCATCAACGGCATGCTTGGTGGGAACAACAAAGTTTCATTTTATTAACATTCGCCGAAGAACCAAAATTTCTCTCGAGTTCACCAACGAGTCATTCGGCAGATTCTGTAACAGAATTAAAAATTAATTTGCGATGCGTTAAATGGTGTCAAAAGACACGAGATGAAGGATGAAAGACGAATCGCTTTCATAGTGAAGCCAATTTGCATTTTAATGCCTGCTTTATTAACAACAAAAAATTCAGTTTTGCGTTCTTGCGGTTTTCACTCGCGCGCCTCAGCAATCGATGGAATAAATTTTCACTCGCAACATGTTGGATAAGCACACGGGTTGCAGTCGCCAGGCGCTGGACAGCACAGTTTCTTGGGCACGACGTATGCTGGCTTTCCCATCGTCACATTTGCATAACGCCACATGTACTTCGAGGGGCAGCAAATAGGCAGTGGCTTAGTGCAACAACGGGGACGGCCGCGACATTCCGTGCGTGGACAGTCGAGCTGCAATCCATTTCTCCTCACGCAATCACAGTTTGTAATCAGGGTTGAGGCTCGCAGTTCGCGGCTTCGGCAGCGCTGGGTGTGAAGAGAAAAAAAAGGGATAAACAGAGTGCGACGCAATTGACTGATTTAATTTACCTTCGGCGGACATGTAGGCGGGCAGCAGGGTCCGCACGGTCCACATGGCATTGGACAAGGTCCGCATGATGGAGGGCAGCAAGGATCACAGGGACTTGGGCAAGGTCCGCATGATGGAGGGCAGCAAGGTCCGCATGATGGAGGGCAGCAAGGCCCGCATGATGGAGGGCAGCAAGGCCCGCATGATGGAGGGCAGCAAGGATCACAGGGACTTGGGCAAGGTCCGCACGGTCCACATGGCATTGGACAAGGTCCGCAAGACATTTCGCAGCACATGGGTGGGCAGCATGGATCACACATTTCTACAATGAAAGGGAAGGGAATGTTACTTAAGCTTGTCTTCTCCTGGTTTCAACTCGTCACTTCTCACTTTGGCTATTTGGGGGTTCTTGAAACTTTTTTTTTTCACTTTAAATTTAGCGACTGGTCGGTCCAAAAGCTGAAACTTTAATGAGAGTTTTCCCGAAACTCTCCTGAAGTCAATTTTTCAAAGTTTGCTTGGTTGGAAGTGAAAAGTTTTTATTTAAGTCTCGTAGTTCTCGCTTTTCGCTCGCAGTTTTTCAAGGGTTCGCTAAGCTTTAACTTGACTGCTGAGATTTTCTTGAGTGGCTTCGGAGTAAAAGCGGCGATGTCGATAGCTGTTTTGAACTTCTCTCGTTACGTTAAAGTAGAAAGTAAGCTTCCCTGCACTTTTTTTGCCCTCGCCGAGATCGAACACTTTCTTAATTGACTCCGCACGGAAATCCCTGCACTTGACGGCGTTTGAAAAGCATTCGTTGAGCTCTAAAATCATGATTCCTGGTGAAGAATGAAACTTGGCAAAGAAATTTGATTGAAGGTTTCGAGAAATTCTTACCCAAAGGATTCATGTCTACCATCGACACGACCGACAGAATGATCGGAATAGTCAAAAGCTTCTCGGCAAGTGCAATTGCAGTCGAATGAACGGTGTAGACCTGAGTGCGCCCGTCGAAACCCCCTTCGCCTTCGGTTGTCATTCGGTTCACCAGGTCGCCAAAAACAAAAATGAACTGAACATCTTCTGGCTTGGCATCTTCCAACAGAAGCGACTCGATTTTTATTTCCAACTCGTACTCGTTCTCGCAGTCGGGCGTTTCACACTCTTCCTTCTCTCCTTGATATTGCACGTCCATAATTTATGACTTTTAATTTTGTGTTCAACCGAATTAACGTCGAAAAAAATGTTTCAATGCCTACTGACCCCGTTTCACAAGAATTCCACTCGTCCCTTCAACGCCCATGTCCATCTTGCATTAAATTTTCATTTCACATTACAAATACGTAGAAAATCGAACGGACGAAATCACGCTATGTGGCAATGAATCAACAGAAAAATGAACCAAGTTTCCGCTCTCCTGTTATCATCTCACACGGGCTTACGAAACTAGCCTTTAACGTGAAAGCTTTTCCGACACGAAAAGCCACGATTTTGTTAATGGTTCTTTAAACTCCCAACTTTTGAGTCGTGGCGTCGAGTCGTTTGTTCGTGTGCACGGCCGAAGAAATCATAAAAGAAGCGAAAAGCGGAGTGAAAGGTGAAAGAACAGCCTTTACATTGATTTGTTCGACTTGAAATTGCTGTTTTTAAAGGAAAATTAATGTGAAAGTTTAGAATTACACACCAATTTTCGTGTCAAGTCGTTTAATCTTGCGGCCATTCCTTTCGTCATCGCTGTAACGATGCAGACGTCCTAGTGCTTCACACTACCGCCTTCCAAGTTCGACTCTCACTCCCCGGCACAAAACCTCATTAACGACCCGAAATTTTTATGTTGTGCTTGCAATGTTCGTTTGACATTTCATAAATTGCCACCGCAGTACTGCTTTTCAGCAGGGGTGCCAGGTCTGGCATTTTGTTCCATTAAATCTTTACACTCCTGCTTAGAATCAATGTATGGAATGTATCTGATAAGAAATAGAATTACTATAAAAAAAAGCTCGACGGAATTATTGATTATCACTTAAAACGAGGCTGTGCAAAGAGCGGTTTTTACGATTCAATAGTGATAAGATAAAATTTTTGAATTAGCTGGTGGAAAATTACTGTGAAGTTCACAATTATTGGCCATCGAACGAGCTCAATTATTCGCTTAAGTCGATTCAATTGGAGTGGATTACTAAACTGTTTAAGATTTGTCGAGCACATCCTGAAGCAAAAAAATCGATTCAAGAAGCAAACGTTGCGCCGCTGAAAGCATTTGCATGTGCGAAGCAGTTTCAGAAGTGGCAATTAGAACTAATTAATCATTGCGCTAGAGATAATGTGAGTGAAGTTGTGAGTGTTTGTCGAGTAATTTGGGGTGCCGAATAATTAGTCGCTCACATTTTAGTGCTTTACGATTAAAAAACACGGCAAACTTTTGCTTCTTCTCGCTGCTGGAAGTTTTCGCTTGTTTCCTGGAGCTGGATCCGCCGTATTATTCATGCCTGTATGTTTAAGACCGAAATCGATTGTAAAATAACATGGGTTCGTGGTCAATTTGCATAATGACCTTCGTCAACTCCTTGCCGCGCGCCGGAAAAGCACCATAATTGAGATTCGCGTCTAGCGATAGCGCTAGTCCTAGATTCGTTCTTGCCAATTATAGATTTTCTTTCGCAAAACGGGTTTCGTTGCGCTCTCATCGCCAAAATACTTTTTTTTTTCTCTAGGACACGACGAAGTAGAGAAAAAACAAACACAATAAAGTAATGAAATTAAAAACTTTCAAAATTAATGCTGAAGGTTTGCTCTAAGCATCCCAAGCATTGTTCAAGTGGATCTTTGTCCTTAAATTGAGATGAATTGAAAAACTTTTCTCAGTTTTTGTTGGGGAAGGTTGAGCTTTCACTATGACATAATTCTTGTTTTAAACTTTACATAACGAAAAGCGTTAAAAATAATCTCTCGTCACAATGCCAGTCGTCGTCGTAGCTTATGTGTTTGATATCGCGCGCTGTTTCTTTGAAAAACTCCTGTTGCTTGCCAGCAAAGCTTTCCACAGCAAAAATCGTCTAAAAAAGCTTGAGTCTCCACTAGTTCGACATTTTATAACAAATGTATGTTATAAATAATTCAAAACATAAACCAACACCAGTCCGTGGGCTCCGTTTTTCCAGCCCGAGCTGCAAGCACCAGGCGCTCGGGTTTTCCCCTCATAAGCCGAACGCTGTTGCCCTCCTTATCAACGATGTTTCCAGTGGAGCAAACTATGCAAAAATTTCTCCAGTCTTCGACGCACCGTTTGCCACTGAGCATCGCTTTTCGCGTTCATCCAACGAACGTATATTGACGACTTGTAGCGCACAAAAAACGAGGTTGTGTTGGACAACGTGCACACAAGCAGCTTTTAGACGAATTCTCGTCTGCTTTTGTACGTGTAGAGAAAAATTTCCACCATTGATAGAAAAAGAGTGGTTGAAACAAAACGTGAATCGCAAAAATAAGAAATCCGAGAGGTTCAAACAGAATATTCTTCTGGACGCTTTCAGAATTTTGATTGAAATTGGCAGTAAATTGGAACGTGTTCGACTTTCAGCGATTGATCGGATCAACCTGTTGACGAGTCTCCAGACGCGCGGTTTCAAATTCACGAGAAAAGTGGCCATAAAGAGTAGAATTCATGTAATTCACCCGAAAAAAAAAAAGTAAAAATCAATTTGTGAGAAGTTTTGAGGATAAAAAATTTATAACGAAACAAAAAAAAGCAAAGGAGAAGAAAATCCATAATTCAAGTGTTTGATTTGAATTCCGTGAGTGGTTTTGTTTCATCATTAAAAAAGGAAGAAAGCGCCTTGAAAGCTCCTTCGACAGATGATGCATGCGTGTTGAGTGATTTTTGAAGTGAGGCACATCTGCAGAAACAAAAGAAACAAAAATTGTTTTGATAATTGTTAAATTCAATAAGTCCAAAATCACCTGACGACGCTCGGTGTGTCAGAAATTTTCCTAAAACGAAAAGTGAAACGACCAACTTTTTTTTGACAAGAGTCTGCTGTGCATTGGGACTTTCTGCATAATCCGATAATCTCGGGAAGATTGATTTATTTTCATTTGAAGTACTCTGAAGTGGATTCAAACAAAAGGGATACACGAAGGAAGCCTACACAAAGCTAAAATTTATCATTCGAGTGAAACCCGCAATCGTTAGCACATCGTCTTCTTGGTGGCGTCTCGTTCAAGAGAGATAAACGCAATTGGTTTGACTAAGTTGTGAGGTGTTCTTAATTTCCGCTTTCTGTGTCGCCTCATCTTCTTTTAATTCCGAAAAAGACGGAGCGAGAGAAACGCTGCAATAAATTTAAAGGGACGGAAACGCAAGTCAAGGAAGCACACCACCAACAGAAAAGTAAGCGTTCTCTGGTTTTCGGCCCATTCATGGGAATTAATTAATTTAATTATGAAGCCCTCCGAGGAAGAAACTTACATGAAAGTCCCTTTTTTGCTGATGGATGAAAAGTGGTCCCAATGTAAAACGACATGAAGGCGGATCTGGGCACAAAGTTCCTTAATCTTTACAGGCAGCAGCAAAAACAAAGCCAATCTCCGGGAAAAGTTTTGCTTCTCCATGTCTGTCGTTTGTTTTAAATACCCGAAAACCTGCCCGATAGAAAATTCAGATCCGTTCTTCTCCTTTGAGTGCTTTTTTGCGGTTCGCGAAAATCATTTTGAGCTTTTGTATTCCCAGAACCTAATTCCGACAACGACTTAGGCCTTTCATAATTTTTCGGGGCGTTTGCGAAGTTTTGTGACTTTTTGAAGGGACGGTCGTCTTTAAACGATGCTCGAATCAATTATTCAAAGGCGCCGTAAATTAGGAGAAGAATGTTCTCAAGCGAAAATTCCCCTTACATAATTCATGAGTGGCTCCCGAATCCACTGCTGATGACATTTTTAACGTTATCTCCTCAATAATCTTTTGTATTCAATTTTCGTTTGCTTATTTTTGATGTGAAGACAATTTCCTTATTTAACCTTTTAAAGGGATACAATTTTCGAGATTTAAGGCGAACGGTAATTGAAATTCTTTTCCTTCCTCTCCGATCCATTTCTTTCTTTAGCATTCAAAGCTTTTAATCGTAGAATAGTAAAAATATCATCAGATAACAAAATGTGCATTCACTTGCACAAGAATGTCTTCGCTTTATGCTTTCTAAACTGGAAGCAAGACGAAAAAAAAGCAAAAGAAGATTATCGGGACTGATGAGACTCAAATGATGCAAGTTGAAAGTGCTTGCTTTTTGATCGTCAACGTTCCTTTCCTCATGTTGGCACAAAGTTCATCAAACAAAGCCATTATAAACTCAACAAAGTTCAGTATTGTGTGGGTGCTGCTCAAGAGCGAGAGCGAGACGCACTTCGTCAGATTGTTTATGAGCGAAAAAATGATTTGAAGGCAAATATGACATCAGTTAGTGCTTCACAAAGCGGCGAAACTAATCGAGCGGAATAGTTTCACGCATTTTTTATTATTTTTTCGAGTCGATTTCTTAAGATCTTATTATTGATCGGCTTCCATTCTTCTATTCTGCCGTACTTATAAATTCATTAACATTATTAACACTGGAACTGATGTATTTCGGCTGAACTGGAGCTGTTTTGTGTGAAGTTGTGAAAAATGTTCTCATGACGGTAACAATGGGAATACTCACTTAAGTTCGTTTATTCCGTTTATTGAAGCTCGTAGTGTTGGCCGAAAATGTTGTGACCACGAAACTATTTCATAAAATCACCGAAAAAATAAAAGTCCATCGTAAAGCAAGCAACTCGTGAGTTGAATTCAAATCTCGTCAACCAACACAGTCGCAATAAATTTTTTGAGTTATTATCCATTTGTGCTGTATATGGCAACATTGGAACATGCGTTTAATGTACACTCATCTCTCGATTGATGATGGGAAATTTTTCTGGCTAGTAATTGAACCAAACATCTCATTATCAAATCTTCTCCGCGTCGGTATCTTTAAAAACCCTTTAAATAATTTTTCCCATGCCTGCAGGGGTTCAACAAATTGATTTGAGTTCAATTTGTGTTCACGTGAATAAAAAATTGAACCCGAGCCGGTTTAGTTGTTTGTTTTTAATTATGCACATTGAATGCAAATCACTTTGGCCAATAATTCCAGTGTACGAAGCGATTAAACTCTTTTCGCTCTTATCTGGTTGCGTAATGTACGAAGTGAGGCCAGCTTGACGCTCGAAATCCACATTCGTAGTGAGTCAGAACGGAAGTGGCGAAATAAAACCACATTCAATTATCAGAGAAGCTTCGTTCATGTTTCGAGTGTGAAACTGAAAGCAAAATAAATTTGAAAAGTATCTACTTTGGGTTGATAAGAAAATTTAAATTTTCAAATTAGTTTAATGTTGAGGCCAATAATAGATGGTGTTGGTGGATAACGTGGTGGTTGATGAACACCTTGGTGACAAAACTCTGACATTTAGGCGAGTGAAAATAAAATTAAACGAATTCGCGGTGTAAATGTCGGCGAAAACTTTAAGCACGCAACTAGCACGTGAATTTTTTCCCTATATCCATATAAAAATAATGAACATGTCCAATGACGTCATCATCATTTTCACCGTCTAGGCTTTGTGGAATCATGAGAAAATTCATTTTTTTGTTCGTTCATTGTTTACAAAACCTGAGTGTGTACATTGTACATCAAAACGATACTCCGACATCTGTTTTAAAACACCCGAAATCTTCGTGAATCTGCCGACTTTAAGAACTATCGAGAGAGAATACGCATAAAATCATTAGAAACATTTCTGTTTGATAGCTTGGAATAATAATTTGATAGCGGCGATAATACAACAAGTATTCTCTTTTTTTCAGACATAAAACATGGGTTGTTTTGGCAGTAAGGATCGATTGTCGAAGGAAGACATGGACTTTCTCAAGACTCACACGAGATACGACGAGACCACAATCAAGGAGTGGTACAAAGGCTTCAAGGTAATGTAATAAAACGAATAATCTGCTTCTTTACGACTACAGTCGAGTCATCTCGACTTCTTAAGTCGTCGTTAAGCATTTATGAATTCTGGGTTCACTTGACCCTTCGAGCTGAGAATGAGACTGGCTGGCGGCGCTTATAAAAACCGGGCACTAACTTATAATAACTTTAAGCCCTTTCCAAGCAAAAGAAACTGTATCGATCCAGAGATAAAATGGCCCGAAAATATCTTCCATTTCCTTGATAACTCGCTCTCTCTATTAAAAGGAAATCTTTTCACCTTCATTAATGATTCAAAACGATACTAAATTTCACATCATTCTCGTTTTTACGGCTGTTGATGTGCGCAAGTTACACGGTTAAATCATGCAACGCAAAAAGTTAGCGTTTCAACCTCATGAACGAAAACTTAATTAAAAATCATGTTAATTTTTCAAGTGACGTCATTTTAAAGTCAAGTTGTCTCTGACTAAACCGATTGGTTTCGGAAGTAACAAGAGCTATCTAGTAGTAGTTTTCCATATGAACAATTGATCTATAAAAAATTCACTCATAGTTTTGCCTACTTATATTTGAATTAGATAAAGTTTTCCAAGAGATTTGCTGTCTTAAAAATTTAAACTTTTAATCGAAAAGTTGTTTCGAAGCTCGAACAAACCCTTTTTTAAATTCCGTTCGGAAACTTTGTTCTGATCCTTATACGACAAATTGGTTTGGCCACACCCAAATTTTATTTTTAATTTTTCACCCGCAAGCCCGTATGTCCTGTTCAGGCATCATTACCCGAAAAAGCTCCGATTTGTTCTTCAATTGTTTTAAAGTTCGTGATGAAACCGAAACCGAGACTTGAAATTTACATTTAATTGGTAGGTCGAGTGTGTTTCATTTGAAAAGGACAGATTTAATCCTACCACTTTAAATGTATTTGCTTGCCCGCCCCCGCATTATTAAACTTTTACACAACACATAATAACGATCACTAATGAAAATTACGTTCTTTCTCTTTTGTTTCCTACTTCGGGTGCTTGGATTCAACAGAGCGATTGTCCCAACGGTCGTTTAACTCCGGCAAAGTTTGTAGATATGTACAAGATGTTCTTCCCGTCCGGGAACGCGGAAGAGTTCTGCGATCACGTCTTCAGAACATTCGACATGGATAAAAACGGATACATTGATTTTAAGGTGAGTAAAGTTCGATACTGATTTGCGAAAGTATGCTTGATTGACGTCAATCAAGGAGTATTCCCTCCTACACGTGCGTATTCTTTCTTTTGTTTGATAAGCATTAATCGAAGGAAACACAGAAAAAAATGGTAATAACCTTCGCTACATTTACGACTCCTGTTCGGAGACGAAAAAATGCGCACGTAGAAAAGTTGGGTCGAAGAAAGCAAGTGGAATACAGAAAATAATAATGAATTCAATTTAACGTACAATGCTCAAAGCAGTTTTATGCCCTTTGATGTTATGTTAATTCATTTTGACGTCACGAAAGGCTTTTCAATTAATTATCGAGACAGTTTTGTTTTGTGAGAGACTTTCAAAGCTGAAATCACAAGCTAAAGCTCGATTTAAAGCTTGCTCAAAGTCGTGTCTCTCCTTCTCCCGACCTTAGCTGACGACGCTTAATGTTATTCATGCATATTATCAGCGGTTTAAAGAGCTTCCACCGCCATAAACCAGTTCAAACTGCTGAGGTCACGCAAAAAATATTAGCATCGAGTGAACTAAAATAATTGAATTATGAATTCCACTCATTCTCGTTGTAATAGAATTATTGCTTTTTTACGTTCAGCATTTTAAATCGGAAAAGACACGAAGATGTTTTATCATGAACTTGAGCAGTACGATTTTCATTGCGGCGGGATCTATAAACGTCGTAAATTTCGTGAGATTTTCTTGAAACTTCTCCGTAATCATCCAATTAATAGTTGTTTTCAACTCCGCTCACTTAGTGCTGAAAGTGCCTGAATGATTCTTCTCAACGATTTTATCGTCGAATGGGCCAACTTTGCCAGAAGCGTCTGGCAATGTAACTTTTTGGACAAAACATCGCTTTCTCTTGCTGCGGTACACATTCCAACACCAGCGCTCTGTGTCTCCGCACGACATTCTTCTGAATTCCTGATGCAGAATGATTTTTTGGTCGGAGATGTGCGCAGTTGATGTGAAGCCGAGCTTTTGTCAAGCTTTTCTAAATCAGCACATGAATACACAGTTTTCTGTAAAGTGAACTTTGCGTTTGATCCAAATTCGTAGTTGCCTACGCTTGTTCGTCTGCATCTCTTTGTTTATATGAGTACATCCATTCAAGCTTTTGATCCAAATTTTAGAAATTAATTCTCATACGATGTATGTTTAAGCTTTCTGTCTCTTTCACTTAAAAGCTTCGAAAATGTTTTCGTCTAAAGATGAAAGACGTACTGAAAGTTTGATTGTAAACATTTCCGAGTTTTGTTTATTTTTTCAAAGTTGTTTTCTTCTCTGCGTTTCTTATCGTCGCAAATTTTCTTTTGTTCAAAGTGCCCCTTGCCAAGAATGAAACTTTTTTTCATTAGCTGTTCATTCATTTTCATCTCAATGAATTTCATTTCTTCTCGCGTCCACTTCTTGTTGTTCTTGAGGAAAACTCTCGTGTCTTATTTATACTTGCGCCCTCCGACAGGAATCTTTTCTCGATTCATCAAATGAACAAGCAAATTTATTTAAAATTACGTAACAACCTTCCTAAGATTCGACATGCACAATAAATGATCAGCTTTATCGAAACGAAGCTTACAGCCTCGTAAGAAGATATTCTAAAAGGCATGAGACTCACGCACGAGGACAACGGAAGCACTAATTGACTTACTCTCAGTTCAGTGCAGTTCTTGAAAAAGATTTCAAAGCATTTTTCCGTGACTTTGTCGCATCTGTTGTGCTTCAAAGTCTTCAAACGAAACGGGTTAATGTTATGACGTCGACACATTCGTCGTCAACGTCTTTGTCCTCACTCAAGTCTAGCACTTCTAGGGATCGAAAGTTAGTAGCTAACGATGTGATGCCTTCAAGAGTGAACTGAAATGAAGGTTTTTAAAAAGTTTTTAAAATGAAGGTTCAAAAAGCTTTGTTTTCGCTGCACAAAACTTTTTCTATGGCAATCATTAAATTTCAAACTCACCCCGCATCGAGCAAAATAAAGTTCTATAAGTTCTCTGAACACGAATGCATCCACGTGTGTGAAGTCGGCCAACTTGTAAAGTCCGTTGCATCTCAGAACTTGGAGCCCCTTCAGGTTCCGGATGGAGTGAAGGCGTCGACTAAACTCTGACTCGACTCAGGTGAAACCGTAATCAGTGAGATGTTCAAAGGGTCGAATTAGAGCTTTAAAATAATCCTTTCGTTCTAAGCATCATACCTTGCAGCAACTGTCGACGTTGAGGTATCGCAGGAATTTCATGTGTCTGAGAATCATTTGCAGACTGTTGTCTGTGACCGCCAAGGTCACTGCCCCCAGATCCAAGTGGAGGAGGTTTTCGTAGAAATATTCGGATCACAACGGGCTCGCTTAGATCCTTTACCAAACTCAAGTTGAGCTCTCGTAGACCCGCTTTAGGCGTTGCCGCAAGCACCCCATCCATTATTCCGGCGTCTCTGACGTAATCGCAATCAGAAATTTCCAGGGACTGAAAGCGAAAGAGAAATGTTTTCTCATGCATTATGCGAGGTCACGATTTAATTTAGCTTAAACGAACCCTCAGATGATGGAGCTAAGCAATCTCCCGTACTCCATATCCGTCAAATTGTGACGCTTCTTCAAGAGAAGAATTCAAAAGTTCTTGCAATGATTGGCAATCAAGCGCATGACGATGTCGTTGACGCTGGGGGAAGCGCTTAAATCGAATTTCTCTAAGGCTGACGAGCGATAAGAACTGGCAGGCCGTAATTTGAATTCTTCGTTGAGCCCATGAAGGTTAAATGAAGCTTCTTCAAGTGTAAATCCATCCGGCCCAAGTTATCCAAAAACAAGTCATCTGTAATCGTATGCGAGAAGTCCAACGACGTAATGTTGTTCTGTCTCACGAAATGCCGTCAGAACGTTATCCAAGAAACGGATTCGTTTGGGTGGGTTCATTAATTGCAGACAGTTAGACAGATCGATCGACGTGAGATTCGGGCTCGTCTCCATGACGTACTCGAAAACATCCTGATTTAAGATGTTGTTGCGGGCAAGACTGATGTGCTTGCAGTTGCGGAGGTAAATTCGACGTTCGTTGGCGAACTTATTTAAAACTCAGCTTCTAAACATGTTGTTAGCTTCGATTTTAAACACCTCCAAGTTTTTGCAGTACTTGATGACATTGACAAACTCTTCCTTCCGCAAAAGCCCGCTCATAAACTGTATCTCAGTGAAATGATCACCGTTTTGGATGAAAAACTCTTCGGTGATATAGTCGTCGAGCAATACTGTTTGTAGGATTACGGCTGGAAAGCTGCGAGAGCACTTTATAAACTGTAATATAAAAATTGTCTATGACTAAATTGGCGATTAAAGGGTCAATTATCGACCGTGTCAATCTGAACATATGTACCATGTGAACTGGTACGGCAAAAGCAGCGTACCTTTCGCTGAAGTTTAAAATCCAATTTCTCGTGAACTTTGTGTATTTCATGGTGTCCAAGAAACGCCTGAACGTCAACGCCACAGTCTGTTGAAAGAGACGTGATAACACAGAAAGTTTATTTCTGGCCTCCTCGTGCTACAAACATAACTCTCGAAACAGTCCCATAAAACCTACCATTAAATCTGACGATTTCAGGAAGGAGAACATTCGTACAAGTAGCTGTAAATGAAAAATCAATGAAATAAAGTTTATCTGTCACTTAAAAAATATTATCGGGAAATATACATGCCTTCATCGGCAGAAACTCCAACCTCGGCTCGGATTGTACCCACTCAAACGTTTCCTCATATTCTCCGTACCAACAGATTTTCATGTTTATTCCACTTTCGAAACTCAGAACTTTCTCTTCCACAAATTAAATTTCTTCGAAACTTTAAGATTTACGATCTTTGACGTTCAAGTTTTTGACACTGAATGAAGAAGCTCGATCGAGTTATTCAATTCCGAGATATTGGAGAACGAGAAATCAAGCGAGACACGTATAAGAAAAGCTTTAAGTATTCAAAGATTTGAGTTATGAAATTACTTGCGTGCTTGTTTAATTGCTACTTCTAAAAATACCTCTAAGAAGTAAATTTGTTTATTACAGACGAAATTAAAAGTTTTGTTATCTGAAATCGAAAGCTTCGAGGCTTCGGGAAAGTTTCAGCATTTGGCTGTGTGGGAAAAGCAAACAAGCGTTCCACCCTGCCACCACCCGCCATCACGCTATATAGTTTGATAAGTTTTATTGACAATCATCAAAGCAAGAAATAAAATCAGAGCCGAAAAATCATTGTTAGCACAATCCAAATAAATTAGTCTAATAAAATATCCTTAAAAGCATGCGGCTGCTACCGAAGGAGTGTCTTATTGTGTTGCCAAGTCGACAACTGGAACTTTTTGACATAAATTCTAGCGAATCTCGTTTAGGACGAGAAAATAGAATGCTGATATCGTTTTCACCTCAAAGCCGTTTGTGTTTTTATGTCAAGTTGAGCTTGCACGCAAAAAGCCGCAACAACAAAATTGGACGAAAAGGATTCCAAGATAAATGACCGGGCCTTCAGTTGACCGCTCACGTTTATCTATTTTTAATTAGGATGAAAACTTCTTCGTTTCAAATGACAGTGGCTTGCAGCAGAAAGTTTGATTTCAAGCAGGGCGACTCCCGAGTTGAACATTTGCCACGACACACTCGCTTGATAGTGTTTTATGGCAGTGACGCTTCAATCTATTTTATGCCTGACATTTTACCTTTATTCATCGAGATAGGAAACGAAAGTCTAAGGCAAGGAACAATAGAAAATTAATGTTGCAGGCGACTAGTCGTCCGATGGCCATCGCACATTGGTGCAACAATAACCTTTCCCAAAATAGAATTTTCGGCATAAATCAAGGAACCTTTTCTCGTTATAAAGCAAACAAGAATTTTCCTTTCGCACTTTACTTCTGGCACACTGCTTTCGCACTTTTGTCGTCGTCCTTCAAATTGTGCGTGTGTTCTACGATGTCATGAATACACAAAAATAAAATTAATTCAGCTTCGGCTTGAGCCCTACAAGCTTGTTCACAATTAAAAACTTCCTGACACAACAGGAAAAATCAATTTTATTGGAATAATTCATTTTGGCCAACGAATGATTAAAGCAAACTTGTCGTGTTTGTCTTGGCATGCAAATTTGTGATAAAGCTTTGCTTTGACTAATGCTCATGAAAATGTTTCGAGAAAGCTAATTTAATGATTTGGGACAGAGAACCTGAGTTCTTACGAAAAATAAACAATTCTGTTTATCGCGCTAATAAATTTAAACGATTTTAACAATTTTCCACAAAGAAAATTCTTACTCATGACATTTATTCGATTGTAAATCTTTGCAGGAATTTCTACTAGCAATAGACGTTACATCGAGTGGAACGCCAGAAGAGAAGCTTAAATGGGCCTTCCGCATGTATGACGTCGATGGAAACGGCGTGATAGATATCCAAGAAATGACGAAAATAGTTCAGGTAAATGAAAACTTCTTTGTTCGCATGCCATAATCCGTTAGCTGCTTGTAAATTGCATTACGTCAAAAACGTGGGAGAAAGCAAAGGATTTGTCACAAACTTCCGATGAATGGTTCCTGGCAGCGCTACGACTGAACAAGTTATAAATCTTGCTAAAACCAAGCTTTGCGTCAATCTTTGACAAGCCGTCTTAGGTGTTTAACCTAGAAAGCAACGGAAATGCATCAGTTTCAAGGCAAATCTAATTCCACCCTTCCATTCTCCAAAAGTATGTCTCATTAAGCACAACTCTTCATTCTGCTGACTTCATTCATTCTCTCGTACCTCCCAGATGATGCAGAGACAGAAATGTTCAAATCGATTTTTCTCTCCACGACGTAGTTGTTGTTGGTGCTGTTTATTCACAGTTTTATGACGGAACACACAAAAAGCTGGCAAAGGGAAAATAAGAAATACATGTGAATCATGATGAACATGTTTGACTTTAGTTTCAACCTTATCGTTCGTTTAAATTTTATTCGTGTATCACACACGTGAACACAAATATTGACAAAAAGCAGTTTATCTGATGTAAGCGGTTGTGTTAATTTGCCGAGCTTTAATTTTTGATCGAGAAACCGTGTCGCCTGTCTAAAACTGCCCTATTTAAACTCAACTCAAAACACCCGCCCGCGCTATGAAAGGGGTCGCGAGCGTTAATCATGTATAAACGTCAGTGTCGCTATGTATGAATTAACTCAGATGTGGAAAATGAAAAACCTTTGTCAATCTACGTTTCCGGCACACACCAAAGAAACATGGAGACTCGGGGCTCGGTTTTTATTTATTTATGAAGCCTTTTGCTTCTATGCTATCCACTTTGCCACATGTGTTGTGTGACTGCTTTCAATTCTCCCCCCGTTTTATGTGCAGATCAAACGAGAAGAAAAAAATGAAAAGATGTAAAAACACGAAACTTACAAATCCTACAATTTATTTTCTCCGTGTCTTCTTTCTTCCGTAGGCCATTTACGACATGCTCGGCGCTTGCTCCTCGAATAAGCCAGCCGACTCGGCGGAGGAGAGAGCTAAGAACATCTTCGCAAAAATGGATGAAAACAACGACGGACAATTAACACAAGACGAATTTTTGAAAGGCTGTCTGCAAGATGAAGAGCTTTCAAAAATGCTCGCGCCATAAATTCTAACGTTGGTCTTTGCTTACGCTCCGTGCTCGCTACGTGAATGCACTCACAAACACACACATTTGTCATACAAAAATCAAGAGAAAAGAATATAAGTTTAAATAATAATTGAAGTCATGATGAAAGAACGCAGGATATTGGAAAATCAGTCTTGAGATGAGACGAATTAGAAGGAATATCATATTTATCGCAGAAATTAATTGAAAAGAAAAAGAAGATTTAATTATAATTAATTTTCTATGTGTAAGAGATATATGATGATCATGTTAATCAACTTAAAAGCCGACTCACCAGCCTCTAATCTATTTCTGCGACATCACGGGTGGCAAATTAAACGAAAGCAGCCGAGTTGATGGATCCCGGGAGTACAATCACCTGTTGAGTCATCATCAGCCGAGTTCTAAGTCATTTGTTATTAAATCCAGGCTAACGATCCGCCCCGCTGAATTCTCATCTGAGACGCTGCTTTCCGCCAAACTTCACCGTCCTGATAAGCGTAGAGATGGAGAAACTGAGGCGGAAGCCGAGTAAATTGCATTAAGACATGCATTGAACCAACTTCCCCTCAAGAATACGTCTTGAAGCAAGTGAAATTTCCAATTAGCGTTAGTTTAAATTTCTTTTTTCCTTTCTTCAGTTCTTCTAGAATCGAGGCTTGAAGCGAAATATTGCAACACTCTTAAAAATCTTTGCATTTAAACATTGTGATTAATAGACTTTTAAGGCCTAAGCACCACCTCTCGACAATCTCTCTCTAGCACTTTATACAGTGGACGACACGACAAATTTTCTATTGAAACATGAAAGAAAACTTTTTTTCTGCAAATCGAAAGCGCCCTTCACAACCTCCTATGCCTCACCTCCTTGCTTACGGCAAAGACTTTTATATTTTAACCTATGTGATAAACATCTGGAGCTAATTTCATTCCTCGATGATGTTGCAATATTTTAATTCCGGGGGAAATTGAAAGGGTAATTAATGGGGTCCTGAAATATGCGCACCGCTTTGCGTTATCCCAGTTCATCCAATACGAGCACATTGATGATTTCATTACAATTTAATTTATTCCCCGACTCTGCATTTCAAACAAATCGGGTTAGAGAAAAAATCTCTTTTGTATCATGTCCGTGTTGAAGAAATCATTCATTCAGCGCTGAAAATCATTTCCATCTGGAATTCCCGTCATCGACAAGTTCATCGCAGAAGAGTATCGTAGAGAAGCGTATTTTCGAGAGCTGTCGATAGCTTCTCAATGAAATCGAAAAACGCGGAAATTTAATTTGTGAAACAATAATATTTTCCTGATAATAATCCGATGTTCAATGAATTTCATATTTTTCATGTGAATTCATGAGTTCTCGTCTATCTCGCCCGTCTCTCTCCGTCGATTTCATTTGGAATTTCACTGGAAGGTGAATGATGAAATAAAGCGATCTAAAAATAATTCCATCGATTTTTACAATGACGGTGTTTGCACTGGTAGGGTTCATCCGCCCATGATTCGCTTCGCGCCCTTCGGGCTTGGTCAAAATTGTGAGTCGGAGTCTCATAATTGATCAATTATTCTACAATTTTCTTTCTTTTCGTTTCCGCTTCGCGTTTTGGAAGCTTTTTCTTCTTTAAGACAGCTTCGTGATTGCTTTCAATCGAACAAAAGAAGAAGCAGACGACACGTAAAGTGAATGGAAGCACATGAAAACTTTTTGTGTTCTCGCCATTTTCCGTTTAATTTCGCTAATTTAGACATTGTTCACGTCGACTTTTGAGAGAAAAGGGAGACAAAGAGTCTTAAAGCGGTGGCCATAACACTTAAAATTTATGAAAATTAATATTGATGCTTCGCTTTTAATTTCTCCTGCTTCTTGTTCGTCGAGTCATGAAAGAATCATGTCGTTGAACAGAAAAAAGGAAACAAGAGCGTTGGATACATCAGAGAACGTTGGCTCAAGCGTGATTTTGAGCTTTCAAAGCAAAATGAATAAGAAAAAGCACTCGCGAATCAATATTTCACCGTGCTTTTTTGCTTGTCGTACGTAACAAGCCGCAAAATAAACAGTTTTAGTTTCATCTAGGCCAGCGGTCGCCAACGAATACACAAACACACGATTTTTACGGCTTAATTAGTTTCTACAAAAAATGTTTGAAACGTGAAACAGCAAAACCAGCTGCAAACAAGCCTCTATTAAGAGAGTCGGCATTAATTTATTTTGGATTCGCATTGTCATATTATTTACATACTACCCGAAAGAAAGAAAAATGTTAAAAGGAAAACTCCCCGACATTAATAATTAATGAGCGAAGTTTAGTTTTAATTACATGGGAAGCTTTGATATTCACAATCCAAAGTTTAAATGCCATTTTGATGCGAGTTTGTTTAGGATTAGAGTTTGTCTACGACCAGCGTCGCGTGAACTTCCTTCTGGGTTCCGCCCACGCGCGAATGGATGGTTAAACTAAGGCTCCATAATTAATTAGGACCAGAATTAAACAAAATATCTGATTGGGCACAAAATTACTTATGCACCATTAAAAGAGGTGGAAATTTTTAAATGAATATTCGAAAGCTTTTCTTATCATAAATGCACTAACTAAAATATTGTTCGATGAAAGGAGAAATATAAGTGTTTTATTAAGTGTTAAGACCGCGTCTTGGAAGAATATCTTATCTCGGCATTCGAGTGTAATGAATTTAGGATGAAATCTAGTGATAATTAAGCTTTTTACACCTTTTTAGATCGAATAAATCCAAATTCTTCCTTTCTTGCACTTTACAAGTGCAATCGTCTTTCTCATTACCATGGCAAACACTTGTATCTCCCGAGTCTTCTCTCGTCGTTGAACCTTTTTGCATCTCAGCGCATGAACAAAAACGCTCAGCAAATTCTGGGAAGGAGAATTTCGACACCATGCCCTAAAGGAATTTGCTTGTCAGCGAAACTTTACGAGCCTTTACGAAAAACTTTTTATATCTCTACATATCCGAAAAGCGTGAAATCATCTTTGTTGATGAACCGACTTATTCGCGGGATAAGCTGCGAAATCATTAAATTCTGAAAAAATTTCGACCAATTTTGGTGGGTCGTTCACGGGGGAGGTCAGCATTTTAACATAAAGAGCTTAAAGTTGAAACTTTACAGGTTGGGGGAACGTGCTTAAATCCGTCATGAGAAATTTCAACTCAACGAAGAGGTATTTAATTATTCCATCCATCCTCGCCTACATTTAAACTCAGAGTACACGAAACAAAATCCATTTGGAACAGCGTTGACAGCAATAAACCCAAAAACAAAAACTATTCATTACGTCAATTAGCAGATGAACGAATCTTGAAAGCCTGCAAAAGCTTCTGAGCTACCTTAAACCTATTCACGGAGCTTTGTTCCTTCACCGATCTCCCCTTTACACAACTGACGGCGATGGCATGAAAAGAATGAAAAAATATTTTCTTGACAATTTTAAGGCCGATGCAAGACAATTCTGTCCGTTCAATGTGCTTGACTTGGTGTGTTTGAGAAACGATTTTTCTCCATACCTAAATGTTTTGATGACGACGAGTAGACCTTTTGCTTTGTCCTCCGTCATTCATTGTGATCTTTAGAATTCAAATCCAGCCCAAACAACGCTTGTATGTATACATTCTGATTTATTTCTTCATTCGTCGTGCTCCACATTCCTGACGGTCGGAAGAAATTCCAGATCTTTCTTTCATTTTTCTTTAAAATTGATGATTTTATGAATAACAATGAGGCCGAAATCCGCATTAGGCACTTTCCGAGATGAAAAATGAAATCTTATGTTCCTTGGGTTTCATTTGCTTTTGTTTTCCTCGTTCGCCCGCATTAAATTATTGATACTGTGTACTGAGGCGAAATTTTGGATGCAAACTAACTCATATTGAAGTCTTTTTGAAACACACACACAAGAAACATTTGAGGAAACCCCTGAGAGTAAATGATACACCAAAGAAAGAACATGAAATGAATATATATTTTCCGGGTTGATGTTTGTTGCTTGGGCGATATCTCGTGTGCAATGAGAATGAACCCGACGATTGTCTTCAACAGTTTCGGGAAACGAATCATCGTTAGTGTTCAGATAGTTTTAAGGATTCTTCTAAGCAAATACACCCACACCGCATATTTTCCACCTTTACTCTAAGTTCTCTCGATGATAACGGCTTCGAATGTGTTTTATGTTGGAGCAATTGATATTGGGAATTTGCCCAGTATCAATAAGTCTCATGGTGGCGGCTCGATCCCCACCAACTCCCATTCTCTATTTTCCGTTCCTTGGTATTCCCATGTAATGACTGACATGGATTGTACCGTTCCTACATTTAAGACCTGCCTTTTATCCATTCGTACATACAGGCGCATGTTCATGTACATAAAATATATTCGATGGAAACAATTGAACAAATCTAAATGTTTAAAGCAGAAACTCTGAGCTTAGAGTGATTACATTCAGTACACATGCATTTGTCAGATTGTTCATCAATTCATTAGAAAGACGAGACGAAGCGCTCTCGAATTTTTTTTCCTGATCTCACACACGATAATTTGTGAGAATCACTCACGTTTATTACACAAAAGTCCTCGTTTGGAAAAGATTTTCTCCTTGACAAATGAATTCCGAGAACGCGGGATCAAGCTAGCCCCGAGTCAAATGGCGGGTTTTCCAAAAGGAATTCAATGAAGGAATTCACTTAAAATAATCGTAAAGAGATTGTTTTTTGCTCTGTGCCCGGAAAATCGATTTGTTATCCTCATCAAAATCTAATTAGTTTCAAGATGAAAAAGAAATCATATTTTAGAATAATTAATCAATTTCTGATATCGGTGTTTTCAAGTTTTGAAGTAAGAAGAAAATACATTTAAGCAAAACAAATGTTAAGAGATTGAAGAAACATAAACGAATCATAAATCTTAGGCCATGCACTTTGAAGCAGCAGCAAAAATAAAAGAAAAATGAAAAATAACCAGGGCCGAGGGCCCGTAAAAAATACGCAAAGAAAATAAATATTAAATGTTTGATTGAAGAAACAGAGAAGAAAAATTGAAAGTCAAAACCAAATAAACAGAAAAATAAATTTATTTATCCTTTTAAACAAACCACCGAGTTTTCCATATTGCCGTAAAAAAAATGTGAAAACGAAAAGAGAAATTTGTTTGAAAGAAAATATTTATCAATTCACGTTTGAGCAGAAGACTGTTGAAAAGTCAAGCGACGACGAACTTTGTCTATTTGCCTCGCGATGCCGTACATTCGAGTTGTTTTAATATTTTCATCTCGTTCCCAGGAAATCCACTGCCTAGTGCCGCGACTTAGAAGCATCCCACTGATACTACGAGTCCAAAATGTCGCTGGAGTGAACAGAACACAGGAACCTTGCAAATATTTCGAGAAATCGCACAAAGTGTCAAGAAAAGTGGTAAAGATAAGCAGTTTGAGCAGTCTTTGCAGACTAACCGGCTGAATTCGAACATAGAGTAGATAAAAAGGGTTGACACTCAAGATTACCAGAAAAAAATAAACAACCACTGAACAAACATTACTAAAACTTGGCCACAAAGTAGTTAAAGCATAAAAAGGCTACTAAAACAATTAGTTATAGTGAAATTGTTTGTTTTACGAGTCTCGAAAGCATTCACCGCAAAAACTGTGCGTTAAGATGGGAAAGCAAAACAGCAAATTGAAACCAGAAGTTCTAGAAGACTTGAAGCAGAATACGGAATTTTCCGGTGAGTAGATTTAGTGAAAGTGGAAATTACGTCATTAACACCATTTTCTACCGCTTACTTTGCAAGATATTCAATTAAAAGTTTGAATGATAATTTTTCTCGTGTTCGACACGGTGAGAGTTCCTTGCGAGCGTAGCTGAGATGCGAAGAAAGTTTTGCTTGCTTGTTCGACAGACAATCTTTAAGCTTTCTTTTCACCCCAAACCCTTCTCACCTTGCCTTTGATACCCTTTCACACACACCGTTTCCGATACACAAACTGCTGTAAAAACAGATTTATGTGGATTGCCATTTATCTAGTTTAATGCGCTCTCCATTTTTGTGCTTATTATTTTTTATTTCCTGATTCTTGCTTTCTTTCTTCTCTCCACATCACCGAGTAGATGCCGAAATTCAAGAATGGTATAAAGGATTCCTTAAAGATTGCCCCAGTGGCCACCTTTCGGTAGAAGAGTTCAAGAAAATTTATGGTAACTTCTTCCCTTATGGCGATGCTTCGAAGGTAATTTCATATCATAGATTTTTCCACCCTACCCCGTCGATCTCCACCCCCCCTCCTTTTACCCTTCAATCACTCGCACGGCATGTGAACGCCAACTTTTCAAAGCATAAATTAACATTTTTACGTATTTTCAATTTCAATTTTTCTTCATCGCAAGAAAAAGAAAACTTCGTCGATGAGACTTCGGAACAAGTAGAACGCGATGGAGGGGAGGGGCGTGAATAAATCATGAAACACTGCAGTTAAGGCCGGCTGTTGGGTCAATTTCAAACCTCTTATAATCGTTTCTAAAGACAGTCGCTAATCATTAGTATGAGACGTGATTGGCGAACACTCCCCGATCGAATTGACTGCATATGGTTGACTCAACCATTAAATCATGAAAATCGATAAAGCTTTTTTGTAGAAAAAAGACGAGAGATAAGTTAGGCTTCAAAAGCAGCCAGCAAGCTGACTTTATCTTTTGGGAAATCATAAATGTTTATGTTTTGAACATCAACAGAGAGAAAAAATCGGATCTACTTGTGCGAGTGATGAAGTTGTCCTGTTTTCTCCGAGTTATTACAGCTCAACAGGGAAAAGCTGCTGCACTCTCCGGTGAAACCTTTTTATAAATGTTAGCCGCTGTGGTCAATTAGTGTTTGAAGATGCAGGAAAACACGTAACAATGTAAACTGAAGGCGTAAAAGGGAAACCTCACAATTTTCCATCTCCTGTTCTCGTCAAAGGATTGTAAACGATATGAAGCAATTCACAAAAGTGCCTTTCCTTCTCATTTTCTAGTTTGCCGAGCATGTTTTCCGTACATTTGACGCTAATGGCGATGGCACAATTGATTTCCGAGAGTTTCTCTGTGCACTAAGCGTCACATCGAGGGGAAAATTGGAGCAAAAGTTGAAATGGGCCTTCTCGATGTATGATTTAGATGGCAACGGATATATTTCAAGGCAGGAGATGCTTGAAATTGTCACGGTACGTATTTCCCTTTATTGTGTCGCTGCGTCTTTGTTCGTTTGCCACAGATGCGCCATCATGCAGAGCCTCTCAAGGAAGGCTCGAAAATTCATGCTCCACTTTTTTCATCACTGCCGTCGTCTGTTTGTTTTGTAGGCAATTTATAAAATGGTTGGATCCGTTATGAAAATGCCTGAAGACGAAAGCACACCGGAGAAACGCACCGACAAAATCTTTCGTCAAATGGATAAAAACAAAGACGGCAAGTTGAGCTTGGAAGAGTTCATCGAGGGCGCAAAGAGGTGACAAAACACACATTTTCCTCATTCAATTTCTATTTCAACGAATTTCTTCATCTTTTTCAGTGATCCTTCTATCGTTAGGCTTTTACAATGTGATCCGCAGTCGCAGTGAATAAATTTTCAAAGAGACAACTGTCACCCAAACCACCCAAGATTGTTTTTAGAAGCAGACACGCTTTGTTATCATTTAGAAGTACGTTGAAGATTATGTTTCGTTCTTTCTTTGTTTTTCCCAACCTTTTCAACCGCCCACACAACATTGATTCGATGTTATTCCGGAAACACGCAAATCCTCCTAGAAAATCCATCCCGGATGATTCTCGTTATCTTTTCGGTTCTGTTTAATCTTGAAAACGGAAAATTTTGCAATTTATTTTCTTGCACGTTTCGCTGACGAAATTGTTTCGTCGAGCCAGCGAAGCTCGTTGTTATCGCCTCAACCGTACGAGACGGACGCTGTGAAACATGTTTTTAAATTTCATTTAAGCTGATCACTTTTAGTTCGTTGTTTAGCAAGAGTTTAGACAGCTTTATTGAGTTTAAACTTTATTTATTGAATCAATTTCAATTCATAGTGTCTGCTGCACGAGCGATAAAATTGAATTTGCAAGAAAGTTTGCCGTCTCAGTTCAGTTCCGCAAGCTAAAAAACTCTTCTTTGGTGTTTTGACAACTTAATCACTGCACCCGCGAATCATCATTTTCTAGATTTGAATGTCGTTTCAAAATCAAAACAAAAACCTAATGATCTAGATAGCAAGTTTATGAATTTTCCTCAATCGCAATCTTATTGATTTCTAAAAAATAATGAAATTTTAGCGTTAATGATACTTAAACAACAAGAAAAGTCTTAAACTTAAGATTAAGAGAATCTCATACAAATTGATTAATTAATTGTAGCTTGGAGTTCTCAGCAAAAACAGCTGCGGCTCTTTTTAATCGCAATTAATATGCTTTTGTGGTTCTTTAATGAAACAATGATCACCGAGTTTGCTGGTCGCGATGAGTCCAGAAAGATTCCTTGCGTCACATTTCAAGTTCTTCTAAGTCAAGTCGCAAAAAGAGAGCGAAGTGTTAACTGGAGTAGACTTTAACCGCCTAAACTGTGATGACTGCTTTAAATGTTCAACTTCGTGGCTTGTACCAGAAGACTTTGAGTCAACTCGAGATCCATCTTGATCAGCACACTCAGCCTCAAACAGAAAACGTTACAAAAAGATTAACACAAATCGAGTATCATTGAATCTTCCACAATGGCTTCAGAAAAAAACAGTAGATTGATGATAAATGTTGGACACACAAAATATTTTCATTTCGTTGTACTTAGTGACAATGCGATAAGTGAGAAGAAAAAAAAACACAAAATCTTCGAGTGTATATAAAAGATTTGGATAAAGAAATTTTTTTGCTAGATAAGTTTTAATTTGTGTCAGAAATAAGATTTTCACTTGTTTTTTAAAAAGCGCCTAACAAAACATCTCAAACAAGTAACAGATTTCTCCTCCCATGGACCTTTAAATATTTTTAATGTGTCAATTATCAATTTAAAATATTCTAATACATCGTTGAAACTCAAAATTTGATTCGCTTTAAACTCTCTCAACACTATCCTTAATGAAATCTCTTTACAAAGCGTTTCTCTTGCAAGAAAAAACATTTTAAACCTTTTTGAAAGAACAAATCATGAAGAATCTTTAAACCTGTTATTGAAATTTTAACAAAATTTGATTGAAAATATCATTAAGCTAAAAGAAAGAAAAAAATCACGAAATTTTTTCGAAAACCCTTGATACCAAAAATTTTCTTATCATAAGAGTGAATTGAATTTGGAATTGATGTGAACATGTGACTCTATATATAAGTCCGAGCTGGTTTAAGTCACCGACGTGGGAATGTCACAAGAGTGTCGCGTTCACAATTTATCTTACACGATTTAACAAAGTTTTTACAAGTTTTTTCGTTTCGGAATCCATAAAGCGTCCCGGAAACTTCGGAGTCTTGCTAGATAACGATGTCGTTAGATGTGAAAACTTTTTCATTTCATTCAATTCCCTGTTTTTATAGCTTTTGAGTTCTCCCCCAGTTCAGCAAAAATATTGAATTTTCCTTTGAAAAATGACAGATAAATGACATTGATGCGCATTTGATGCAGTTTTGTATATGTATGTACTTTTATTTTATTTAATTTGATTCGTAATGTTAATTATAAACAAAAGAATAAAACAAAAACAAAAGTAAAATTCTTGTCGCGTTTATTTTGGGTTTGGTGCTGGCGTCACGAGTGATGGCTTGGTGTTGAAATGTCAAGTGAAGTCGTCTGCAAAACGCGTTGAAACATTGGATGGGGTTATCCACGTTTAATGTGACACTGTGAAGAAACAGTCAACCACATCAATGGTTTGTTACTTCGATGCTTTCGTTCGTCCCAGTTTTAATGCTGTCAAGTCATGCAAATTTTTGGACACGACAACTCCGTGGTGATTGATGAAGGACAAATTATTTGTTGAAATATGAACTTTCCCATCCGGTTGCCCTCTGTTTAACGACTTAATTCCATCGTACAACAAGTTCATGGCAACAACTTCATCTTGAATACGTTTGAGACGGGACAAAAGAAAATAAAAATCAATTTCAGAGATGAAAAACACACGTTGAGTTGAAAAACTTTTCACCTGCGAAATTATTTGAGTAAATCTTCGCTTCTGTCATTAATCTCCGTCAAAGCAGAATTTTGCAAAAAAAGCTGCTTTTAAAAATATTTCTCAAGATAATTAAAAAGTTGTTAAAGATTCCTAGCTCGTGTTTGTGTTATCAAGCCTCAAACACTTTTCCGATGTGTTGTCATCATCGTCGAATCGAAAGCAGCGCAAACACCATCAATGATCGCACTAGTCTCTTTTTTTTCCTTTTCGAGCTTGTCGAAAATCATTGAGCCACAAAGTGAATCAAATTAGCGATATAGTCATGAGATGTGTAAGAGCTGACACGATTTCGCAATACCCAGACATGCAAAACGTCTCTCGCCTAACATTTCTTCTTTACTGCTATTAGTTGTATCATAGCCAAGTATTCTGAACTAATCGCTCATTAAGTGAAAAAATCCCTTGAAAATATTTTCTCATTGTTTTACGAAGACATCTGTATTTGTGTGCTTCTTTTTTCTTAAAATTTTCCTTTTTGTCTCGATAGCCGAAAGTGAAAAAATTAGTCTTATTGTACAGTTGACAGAATTAACAAGTCATTTTCAAGAAGGTAGCGAAAAAAAGCTGAATGAAAAGTCAAATCTTTTCAAAGTGATTTTCTTAAAAAATATTTTCTGCTTGTGGATGGAGAAAAGTGACTGAAAGACTGTTCTATGTTGTGACCATGATCTGAAGCAACGCGCTTGATGGATTTTTAATTAATATTCAGTTTCAGTGGCGGAAATTTAATCAGAAACCTTTATGTGGTGTGAATTTTTGCAAAGTAACGACGATGAAAGGCTAGAAGTCTAGAATTTCTTCGAGTGATGAAGTTCTGAAGCGTTTTCAAGAAAAGAACTTACAAAGTTTAGTTCAAGCATCAAAAGCTTCAAAAGAACTTACAGTTCCCATGTGAAAGTTTATTCACCAAACTTCGTCGGTATCTTAACGATTGCCGATTACCCAACAGTTTTCAACTGCATAAGGTTCAATGTTTCGGAATCTTGCTCATTGAAGTTTCAGAAACCTTTCGACAATGCCAAATTTTCTGTTGCGCAAATGATCAAGGCACTTTGTTGAATAATTTCGAGTATAAATTTAGACTTTGAGTAATAGTAGCAAGTAATTGAAACTTCATAAAAAATAAGAGAATGAATATCGTTCAAGTGACGATTGCATAAAGTCATTTTAAATTAGATCGTTTGGCTCTGCACTCTGCTTTCTTCTGATTTCGATCATGCATAGAGAAATTCAATTGACCGGCGTTCATTGCCTAGCGATTACACTTGCGAGAGTCAGGTTTTAAAATAAAACGTGCCACCCCAGAGGTACAGCCACGGAATATAAAATTAGATCCACCTCAGAAGATGTTTGTGCCGTTATCATGCTGCTTTGTCTCTTGAAGTGTTTGTTTTTCGCGACAACTATTCGGAATTGATAGCTGTCGGGGGAAATAAAACATGTCGACATAAATAAATCTAGAGATTTAAATTGTACAACATATTTTTTAGCGGATAATTAGCAGCAAAAAATGGACGACATTTCAAATGACAATGAGATCTCGAAGTCAGATGATTTTGCCACCACGAAAACCCAATTGTACAAACATTGGGTGAGGTAGGAAGCGATTTTCACCTAAAGTGATGGTTGATTTATTACATTTGAACATTTTCCCACAATGCGCGCCTTCGTAGACCACGCTTCTTGCAATACAACTACATGTATGACTACAGACTCAACTACTACGACGATGTCATTGACTATTTGTACAAGAAAGACCATGGAATCACTTCTGAACCCCCGAAGCCACAAACATGGGCTGAAAGAGTTTTGAGAACCGTCAGAGAGTGAGTGTTGCTATTCAAACATTAGAAAAATCTCGAGGATTTGTTTTATTTTTTCTTCACACCGAATAACAGAGATGTCAAACATTCTTTTAAATATTTAAACGCTTTATTTTCGAGCAGCAAGCCACATTCATCCTCTTACGAAGCATACGAAGCCTCACATCGCAGCTTGAAGCGCACTCAAAGCAACTTGAAGATCACGATGACCAACCAGATCAACTCCTACAACTACCTTAGCAAAGGATACACCAACAGAAAGTATGCGAGCATCTTGTAATTCGCTTGAAAACATTTTTGCATAACTTTTTAATTGAAACCGCAAGATGAGACATGCATCACCTTTTTCTCGTTTTGGCTTTCAAACAAAAAAATTACTTGAATCGATTTTTGTCGAATGAAAAACCCACATACGAGCGACAGAATTTTTAGCCTAGATTATTGTTTTATTTTATTTTCTGAAAGAATTCAATTTTTCTTTTTCTTTTCTTATGAAACACTTTTTGCAACTTTTATGATTTTTCTTTGGCCGTTCTTTGCCGCAAACATAGATATCTAATCATGCTTATAATTTTTCATATTTTTGCTTGAAAAACAACGCTTGAACGGTTATGATTATTTTACTGACAATTGTTTTACTTTAAGGTATTAAATTATGCAAACATTATACGCTGAGAAAACATCTTGAATCTTGAAATGACTTGTTAAAGAACAAATTTACGAACATCAACCAAGAGAATGCATGTGTGTGTTTATTTTTAATTACGAAAAGAGCGAACGTAAGAAATGTCTGTGAAATCAAACCTTATCAACATTAAATAACTTTTAAAATCAATGCGATCATCTTCGTTCAGACTTTGATCCCGAAAAAACTTTTTGTCATCACATTTGGAATAAAGAAAAAAGACCCAAAAAACAAGATCTTTTCTTATCGCATTGTAGTGACAATCTACAGCTCAACGTTGAGATCCAGCTTAACAGATCCAGTTCGGCGATATTCTTCAAATTTCTCCTTAACGACTTTCTCGACGTCGATTCTGTCGGTGAATTCTTGAATTTTCTTCATCATTGGCTTTTCGAGTGCATCCATAATCTGGTATCGAAGCAGATTAGGAACAACATTGACGAAAAACTCGACCAAGTAGTCGACAGTCCCGAGTCCACTCGACCTGATTTGAATATTTCCCAAATCCAATTGCAAATCGTTGATCTGAAGTTTCTTGGTCAAGTCGAGAGGTTGAGTGATTTCAAACAGCACTTTGATGTGCTGCACCGTGAACTGAAGGCTGCCACCTCTTGTTATCATTCCTTTTGCGATTGAAACTTCCCAGTTTGTAGTACCTGACAGCTCCTGCGTTCCAACTTCCATGGCTAGAAAAGAAGTTTTGTTGATTAACTGTGCCGGAAGTTTGTCAAATTATACTTACTTATAATGGCACTATTGTTTTTGATAAGCAAAGCCAAGTCACCAACTCGATAGAACAATGACATTCCATAAATCCAAGTGTTGTAAACACGTCCTCCAAACACACCAGCATGATTGTATTCTTCAACTTGGAAAGGGTCATAGCTGGAAAATAATTTTATCCATTAAAATCTGAATCAAAAAACTCATTGAAAAACTCATCACTCACCCCTTTTCTCTCACTTGCTTCCTGGCTTCGGCAATTGCGTTATCAATTGGGCTGATTGAGTTGGGGATCAATGAATCTCCAGTCATTTGCTGCAAATTCTTATCGATTTCGTCCTTAATCTTGATATAAGCATCTTTCAGGATCATCGGCTTGAGATTGTCGAAAATCTGGAAACGTTCGTAAAATAAATTGAACAGATTTAACTGAATTCAATTTAAACTTACAACATTCGACGCTGAGTTGGCAATTCCCTGGAACACCGACGAAAAGAAACCCAAGTTTTTGAAATCCATTTTCATATCTTCAAACGTAATGTCGATGTTGATGTCTTGGGTCTTGAGTTTTCCGTCCGTTTCCACCCCAACCGTTGATCCGCCGAGTACGTTCACGTTTCTCAGGTAAATTGTGAACGGACCTAAAATCAACCGGTTAAAAACCTTTCAATGAAAAATGTGTGCACACCTTTTGATCTCGACATGAAAGTGCTTAACTCGTAATCTCCTGTCAGCATCAAGGTTTCGAAATTTATCCCGCACTTTGCAACCATATCTTTGATTTCAGTCGACACGAATTTGATGCGGAATTTCGAGATTCCAGAAAGCTTCACTTTGCGCATTTGAAGGTTTGCCATTGAAACTCTCTGGTTCACATCTGGAACGTCCTTGAAAATCACATTGTCAGTGAGTGGAGAGAAAATAAAATTTTGAGATTTCTTACAGTTGGGTCAGGAAGTGGAACTAACGGCAAGCCAATAGGATCTTCTTGTTTAAAGTGTTCAATCAGCTCGTATATTTGCATCACTAGCTGATCTTCTGCGACAGCTGAGCTTTTTTTTGTGTTCTCATCGTCTGGAATCTCTAGTGTTGATGCGTCTGAAAAAATGAGTTTAATTTCACTTTAAAACCAGGATCGTCACATTTTCTTCCAACCTGGAAGATTTTGTGCAAAAATGCAACTGATTGTCCCAAGAACTAGCAACACACACGCCCATTCAAACTTGAACATGATTTTATAACAATTTAAATCTTGCTTCTTTGAAGTGAAGCAGCCTACTGAGTCAAATGAGAATACATTTATTTTTCTCTAGGTTCAAAGGTTGATGTTGATCTGATAACGGAGAAGCATGCATTTTGAGAACGACGAAAAATGTCTCTCGCTCTCAGTCACGTGCTTCTTTTCCACGAAGTCTAGTTTATCCCTTTTTCTGCGCATTAGAAAATGATAAATCTGCGCGTAAGCTTATGCGCGGGAAAATAATTAACTTGCGTATTAGCTAATAAGCAGAGAAATAATTTACGTTCTTATTGGATAATGCTCAAAAACAGAGATATCTTAATTATAGATGAACGCTGTGAAACATCCGAGACTGAACCATTAAGCATAAGTTGATAAGTTGATAAGTTCGAGCCATCGTGGTGTCCCCCAAACAACAA
>JPYR01000528.1:37133-49994 GCA_000775305.1 Belgica antarctica | reverse complement strand
TTTTTTTTTCTTTCCGATTTCTACTTCCTTATTTTTGTGAAATAAAAATTTCGTAATAAAACAAATTGTAATAAAAATCGAACGATTGCTGTCTCAGCTCTCTTCATCCTCCATTATCACTCCATTTTTCAGCTCCTTCGCTTCTAAATGCGTCGTCAGCTGGTCTTGAAGAAAGGTGACGTAAGTCGGCTTTTCAGCGGCGGTGGCTGGGAAGTAGTGGCCTCCAGCGTGGTGCACTCGCTTTGGGTACTCGAAGCCTCCCTCAAGCAGTAACCCCATTTCGTGTGGAATTATTTCATCCGTGGTGCCGGAGATGTGGAGCGAAGGTATGGAGATTCTTGTCTCGTAACAGTTGCGATGGACCAGCGAGCCGGAACGGAAGCCAGCAGCAAGCATTACGAACTTTGGCTTAATCAAAGTCACTACAATTAAAATACGATTAATACAAAGGGCAGAGGTGGAATGAGCTGACTTACGGTTTCTCTCGCTCAAGCTGCAGATCACTGAGATGAAACAGGCACCTTGACTAAAGCCTAATATTCCTTGGTAGTCACCGCTTTTCCAAGCTTCCTCAACGACCTTCAAGCTTTCTTCGAAACCTATGGCAGGACCGCTTTGGTTGGTGCCTTTGAAGCTCTTGTCATCCTTGTTGAACCACCAGCTTTTCTGCTCATCCAACGGCTGATCGCCTTCGTTCATTGGCTTCGCCAGGTGCGGGGCGTCGATGAAGTGAAGGTTTGCGTAATTCTTGCACAGCTTTCTGAATGATCCGGTTTTTGACTTGAACGATTCTGCCGACTGGCGATAACCATGAAGACACAAAATATTCAATTTGTCGCAATCCTGGATTTTGACCGGCACTTCCTTCTTCTCACGCTTGTTCACCATGCTGACACTGCTTCTGATAACTTCTGATAGATTAAAAGCTCCGAGCTTAGAAACTAAATGTCTTGAGAAAACGATGCTAAATGTTTCAAATGTTTTGAGTGGCAATTGAAAACACGAATTGAGGGGCGAGTTCAAAAGTGACGGAACTTAAACAACACATTTCATCAGAAAACGTGAGTAAAACAAAATGTGGCCGGAAATTTCTGCTGTAAAAACGGAAAACAAGCGTGAACTGAGCCTCAATGGCGATAACTTCACTAAGCTGCTGTCAAAGAACGGCGGAAAGCTGGATGCGGCGCTTTTCGAGCTTAAACAGCTGAACTTTCTTCAATTGTCGCATTCGGCGCAATTTTGCGAAATTTCCGATGATATTCAGAAGTTGGAGAACTTGCAGTCGCTCTTGCTGTTTGGCAACCAATTGACAGCAGTGCCTGGTAAGTTTCAACGGCAGTCATGCCGACGGTGACTAATTTGTACACTTTTTTAGCGTCAATCGATCAGCTAAGCAAATTAAAAATCCTCGACATTTCCAACAACCAGCTGACAGAGTTCAACTTCGACTTCACGAAGTTCGATCAGCTGACTACCATCAACCTGTCATTGAACTCTATCTCCAGCTTCAGTGTGAAATCGTCGACATTGCACATCCTCGATTTGTCGCAGAACAACATTTCGCAATTTCCTGATATTCCTGCAACAGTCACTGACTTGAAAATGAGCAAAAATCAAATCAAGGACATCCCAGACGATATGAAGTTGACGAGCCTCAAGAACCTTGATTTATCAGAAAATCAAATCACTGGTATTCCGAAGAGCTTAGGCGCGTTGAAGTTGAAAAGTAAGGCACTGACAATGTTTCTTATCCAAATTCTATTCGCTAAATTTACTTTTAAGCCCTGAACATGAAGCAAAACCCGCTGAAAGATAAGAAACTGTTCAAATTCATCGATCAAAACCAGGCTCTGAAGGCCATCATGGATCACATCACTAAACTTGGAATTTCACCACCAGCACCTGAAAATAACAGTGCCAAGGAATCTAACAAAGCACCAGAGCCAGTGAAAATCGCCAAATCTAATCAGATCATCATCTCCAAGCACGATGAAACTTTCAAGTTTGTTTTTGATCCTTCTGTCAGAGACATCCGTGACTACATCCTGTGCTGTGTTATCACTAACGTGCACCTTTCGTCACAAGCTCTTAAGGAATTCCTTCAGTTCCAAACAAAGCTCCACGACGGAGCTTGCAAGAAACGTGAACTCGCCACGATCGCTACACACGACATGGACCTCATCCCATCTAGATCACTCCGCTACGCCGCAAAAGCCAAGGAAGAAATTCCCATTCAACCGCTCGGTCGACCAAAGGTGATCACAGCCAACGAGTACTACAACAAACTGAAGGATGAAGCCGAGATGATTAGAAAGGAGAAGAAGCGATCACAGTATACTGGAATCCACAAGTTCCTGCACCTGTTGGACAACCAACAAAATTTCGCCTATCTGGAGACCGATACCGGAACGACTTTAAGTCTTCCCCCATTGACCAATTCCGACATCACAAAACTCAGCATTAACACGAAGCGAATCCTCGTCGAAGTCACCAGCAGTGCCAACGCAGCCGTTTGCCTCGCCGTCATGTCTCAACTGCTTGCAAAAGCGCTGGAGATGAATTTCTCCGGCACTGAAGACGACGTTAAGACACTTGAGCTTGAGCAAGTTCGCATCGTCAACAGCGATGGCAACCTGAAGTCTGTTTTCCCTTCAAAGGTGGACTTGCAAGAGCTTGAGAACGAGACAACAAACATCAAAAGACCTTAGGCTGAGGGGTGCTTCAAAAATTTCTTTCAAATGTTTATTTATCTCGTTGAAAACGAAGAAAAACTTTTCACCAAACCAACAATGATAAGAAATGCAATAAAATCTCACAAATGCTCTTTTCTTAATCGGAACTTGAATCGCGTCTGGATTTTTTTGAGCTTTTCTTGCTGCGCTTGCGATCTTCCGAGGACGACGAGCGACGCTTTTCTTTTTCCTTGACCATCACCTCAAGGACCTTCCTGGCCTCCAACACACGTCGCTCGAGCTCAGCGATGTCGTCAGGGTCGTCGACCTTCTTGCGCGGTGGCTGCGGTTCTGCATCTACTGATGTTTTTATTTCAATGCTTTTGGTGGGCTTGAGCGAAGGGACTCGTTTAAGGTCGCGTTGCTGCCTTGGTGCCGATGACGAGCGTCGATTTGATTGTTTTCTGTGGAAACAATTACTTTATTAGAAGTTTGTTTCGTTTCATTGATTGTTAAATCTTACCGACTGCTCGACCTGGACCTTGACCTGCTTCTAGAACGCTTGTCTCTCGGGCTTTTCCAGCGATTATTTTCAAAGCGATTTCGGCCTGCGTGGCGATTATTCTCCCAACGATTGTTATCGTTGAATCGACTGCGGTTCGCTGGTTGGAAATTTCTTTTATCACGGTCGAATCGATCTCGAGAACGACTGCGACGCTTGACTGGGCTTCTGGAACGTGACTGGCTTATCTCACGTCGAGATTTAACTTCGCTTTCAGATTTTCCGTTCTTGTTGTCGTTTCTCTTGAAGTTTTCGTGGGAATCTTTGTCGCTGTCGCTTTCTTCGTAGTCAAGTGCGTTGAGGTCGACAGATCCAGATTTTTGGGGTCGCGTTAAACTACTGGCGATTGTGATGACTGTTGGTTCCGGTACGTCCTGAGTAAGCTCAAAGAATGATTTCTTTCCGTCACCTTTGGACAACGCGTCGTGTCTTTTTTTGCGTTCGTCAGCACGTCTTGACACCTCGGCTTCGCGGACCTTCTTTTGCTCGCCCAAACGCTCGAAGTCTGTCATCTTGATGACATTTCTTTGTGCAGCCTTCCAGTGCTCTGGTGTCACTGACCGTGAACGTGACCTAGACGGCGTGCGGTAGCGGAAGTTCCCGCGACCTTTAATCGTTCTGCCTGATTTTGAGACAGGCACAGATTTCTTGGACCATCCAAAGTTCCTTTCTCTTCCTCTGTCACCGTCTCGGTCGTTATCTCGATCCTTGTTTTCTCGATCTCTGCTTCCACGACGTTCCTTGCTGTCACTTCGGTTGCCTCGCATCAAGAACTTGTGCGAGACTTCAGGAATCTCGCTTGGATCGATCTTAGTTATCGACACGAGCGGGTTCAACATCTCATTGTCCGACTCAAGTTCGCCTTCTTCTGCTGACTCTGATCTGAAAATGTTAATTTTAAATTTAATAAAGCTACCAAATGGTCTAGACAAGACTTACTTCTTCTCCCTCGTTGCTTTCTTAGACTTTTTCTTTTCCTTCTTACGCATTTTTCTGGCAGCACTCGATGAATCACTCGATTCACTGTCTGAACGGTCCTTCGCCGACGACTTCTTCTTCTTCTTTTCCTTTTTGGCTGAAAGGTGGAATTAATTATTTAGTGTAACGTTAATCAACAGATAAAATCGATTGCCTTACCTTTTACTTGTTTGACAAGTTCTCCGCACGCCCGCACAACAGGCTCTTCCAAGGGTCTGGAGTTACGATCAACAGGTAAATCTTCAATCTGTCTTACGACTTCTTGGCCCGACACAACTTGACCGAATACACAATGAATACTGGAGATAGAGGAAATACGCGGTCAATTAACGAGATTGATCGAGTGAAAGCGTTGTTAATGATAGACTTACTTATCCAAATGAGGAGCAGGCGCGGTTGTTCTACAAAGAGTGAGAGAGTGAAGAGACAAAACAATAGAAATCATTCAAATATTCATGAGCATCGAGGGCGGGAGGCTTTATAAGCGTAGATAGGAGCTCAGGTACAACCCGGTGTTCGTCACACACCGCCATGACTGCAAGCTTACATAAAGAATTGACTGCCGTTGGTGTTCTTGCCCCGGTTAGCCATCGACAGAAGATAGGGCTTGTCGTGCTTCAATTCGAAGTTCTCATCGTCAAATGTACCGCCGTAAATTGATTCGCCACCCGTTCCATTGCCATTAGAAAAGTCACCAGACTGAATTATGAAGTTTTTCACAACTCGGTGGAATACAATGCCCTAGAACGATTTGACGTGAAAGTTTAATGAGTTTACATACGTCGGAATGATAACAATCGCATATTGTTGAGGTGAATATTAAATGTTTTTCGACGAACCTTGTAGTACAAATGCTTTTCGGTAGTTTTTCCGATGCCCTTGTCGCCCGTGCACAGCGCTCGGAAGTTCTCCGCCGTCTTGGGACAAACGTCATTGTAAAGCTCGAACACAATTCGCCCAATCGGTAATGAATTGATGGAAATATCAAAATAACAGCGATTTCGATCTTCTCCTCCCATGATTTCTAAAAAAATAAAATCGATAAAGCATTTTCGTCGCTTTCGACGGAGTTTGACGCTTACCTCCAATGCAAGGTCGATGAAGCGGCGATGAAGTTGATTAATCACTTGTTAAACCGGTCGATACACTTAATGCGATTAAATCCAATCACGAACAAACTTTGTTTACTGACGTGCGCGAGTGACGGAACTAGTTTAACGAATGTTTGTCGTAGTCACAGCTCCCTTTGTTTACTTTCTCATACATCGCTGACGGAACGAACCCAATAGCCGGTGTTTTGAAAACAGTTCGCGTTGAAATTTGTGATTGAATTATTGTCAACAAAATGCGCGAATACCTCGAAAGTAACCATGAAGACGATATCACGTCTATCGTCTGCGCACCGAGTGTCAAAAGAGTGCCGTTCAAATCTCTTCAAGTCGATTTAACGCTGATGAAAGAAAAGAATCCGCAATTATTTGCAAAAGTGTTTAGCAATATGTGGGAACAGCACGACAGATGGATCAAGCAACTTAATGAACTGCAAGAGCTGATGTTACATCATCTCAAGACGAAGAAACCAAACACAGCTACGAACAGCAGTGTGAAATTAAACTTTCCGATTTCATTCTTCAACTTGCCAGCTAAGAAAAGCGATCAATTTGACCTGAACGTGATGTCACAACTCTGGAAGCCCGTGCAAGTAAGCGGAAAGGTGATCAGAACACGTGAACGCATTAAGCATGAGCTGTATCGAGAATTCAAGTGTCGCAAGTGCAAGAAAAGTCTGATCATCCAGGCTTGTCGGTTCAGACGATTCTACTTCCGCGACCCTGACAAATGTGAAGCAACTCCAGGCTGCAAAGGCACAATGCATTTCGATGCTGAGGAACAAAATCACGATCACTACATCGAATTCCAGGAAATCAAGATACAAACAGCTGAAATCGACGTGCTAACGGTGGAGCTTGAGAATGAACTGGTGGAAAGTTGTTTCGTGGGAGATCAAGTCACGATCTGCGCAACTTTTGAGACGCGCTCGAATCACGGAGACATCAACTCGCACGAATTTATGCTACGCGCCATGAATGTGATCGTGCCCGAGAACCAGAAGAAAATGTCCAAAGATATGACTGAACTGACTTTTCTCGTTCGGGATGATTGGTCAAACTTTTTGGAGGCACTTGTCGGAGAGGATCACGAGTTACAGCTGCGCGATGAGATAGTGAAGTCAGTTGCGCCCGAACTCAAGGGACTTGATGCTATCAAGCTGAGTGTCTTGCTTCTCCTTGTCTCGGGAGGAAAGAACTCGTCAAATCCAGGCAGCACTTCCGGAACTGTGCGAGATATTATGCATATTTTGATGATCGGAGACCCTGGGTTAGGTTTGTAGCTATTTAAATTGTGTATTGCTTCGTTCCTGATTATGTGTATCATTTTAGGCAAAAGTCAGCTTCTCAGGGCTGCATCACTCATCGCTTCAAACTCTGTTCGCTGTATCGGCTATTCAACAACGACAGCTGGCTTAACCGCTCACTGCGTTCGCGAAAACAACGAAACGCACATTGAAGCTGGTGCTCTGGTGAAGGCCAACAACGGAGTGTGTTGTATTGATGAAATCAATTTCATGACAAAAGAGCACCGCGGATCGATCCACGAAGTCATGGAGCTGCAGAAAATTACGATGGCGAAAGCAGGCATGATTACGGAGATTTCTACCAAAGTTTCCATCATCGCTGGAATGAACAAAAAGAACGTCAATCTTCCAGTCGAGATGGGTAACATCAACATAGAAGGTTCACTGCTGTCTCGTTTTGATATGATTTTCGACATGGAAGATCCTCAGAACCCGGAAGCAGATGAAATCGTTAGCTTGCACATTCTTAGAGAAGCCGCCCGTGCCCTTCCAAGTTGGAGCATTGAGCGACTCAAAGATCACGTCATGGTGGCCAAAGAAGTCGATTGTAAAATGACCGCTCAAGCTGAACAAGTGTTGCAACGGTACTTCTGGTTCTGTCAGGCTGTGCCGGACATACACGATAGCCGTAAAACAACCAGAATGTGGAACGCAATCAACCGGATGACTTTGTGCCACGCAAAGCTGATGCTGCGATCAAATGTTGAGCTGATTGACGCATTAGTGGTGGTGATGCTGATGGAAACTTGCTGGAGTATGGGCCATCTTGGGTTAGCGCAACCAAATGCAATGCAGGCAGTTTGTCCGTTAGGCCCATCAAAGCAAATTATTCTCGAGATTTTAGGAAAGCTCGAACTGGAACACTTATTGGATGAAGTCACAAGTCAAGAACCATCGAAAACAAAACATTATCAGCCATCCCAATTTGCCCTTGAAGTGACATTGGATAACGTCGACAGCATCTTCGAAGACGATGGGACTGAAGGGTTACAGAGCTCGGCCATTAAAACACAAGTTCTAAGCACACAAGATCTGTTTGCCAGTGGACAAACTCAACGAGAAGCACCACCAACTGCAGAGGTGACTCGATTTACGCAAGCTACTCAGCAATCGCAAGCTGAAACCGAACTTGCTGGAGTGAACTTCGACGACCACGAGTGGAATTTTGATGACGTTCAATCTAGCTCCGCTCAGTCAAACCTCGAACCGAAGCCTGTGAAACGAAGGACTGGCATGTTCAGCTTCATAAATAAGTCCAAGAAGCCCAAACTCAGCGCCGCTACCGATATCGTTCCAGAATCCAGTGAACAGGATCCATTATACGCAAATTTGAATGCACTTGCTGGTAACCTCTTGGGTCAAAGCTGTTCAAAGTCAGTACAACCATCGCATCATTCGGCCGTGAAATCTTTGAACAGCGCTGTCGACAAGCTCAAAAAGTTCCAGTACGCCGAAAGCTCTGAAGCTACTTCATCATTAGTCGCTCAAATGGAAAATGTTTCAGCAACCGTGAATTCGCAGTCGGTACAGGACGACGACGAAGAAAACTTCGATGAACTCGACAACTTTGATATTTGGGAATGATGAAATAAAGTTTAAATTCTGTTACAAAATTTAATTAAATGTTTTCCGCTTTAATTCACCGTCGATTGTTGTTTTCCAGCTTATGCAAACATTTTCCATTTCATATCAAAACCACCATCGTCAGAGTCATGAAGCAAGTGTTAAGCTTTCAAGAATATTCAAAGACGGTCATCGCGCTGGTCGTTTGCTTTTCGCAAATCCAAGCTGTTGACATAACAGTTCGTGGCATTGTGACCCCAAACGTGGACGCTTACTTGGGCGTGGTGGTCAGCGCTCCAACGAATGTAACCGATCAAAGTGCAGCAAAAATCGGGGAGATCCTTCCGTATCTCGACACGCAGAAGGGCAACCAGGACGTTGTGTGGCTTATGTTTTGGGATCAAAACACCAAGTACATGCCATTCGACATTTTTGCGCATTTTCCGCTTGTGCAAACATTGGATATCATGATGCCGCTTCAAGAAATGGTTTCTCCTGTCAACGGGCACTTCCATCGTGCCAGAAGCCTTTTGTTCATCTTCATCTGCAACCAGAATTTTCAGAGCATGGGATCGAATGTCTTCGAGGGCGCACCACTAGTATCTTGGATTTACCTCGAAAACAACCAAATCGAATCGATCGATGCGTCAACGTTCCGCGACTTGGTGAATCTCAAGAAACTGTCACTTAAGTCTAACCAGCTAAGAAGCCTTCCGAACTCAAGTTTCAACACTCTTCTCGAGCTGGAAGAGCTGACGCTGACTAACAATGCTCTGACAAGCCTCCCATCAGCGCTTCTGCAGTACAACAAAAAACTGAAATACGTGAATCTCAACGTCAACGGTCTTTTTCACATCCAGAATTTGGAAATTTCCGCCGGGTACAACCTAATAAATTTGGAAGACAACCTTTGCTACAGCGGGAAAATCATCAGTGACGAAGACATGAAGGTGGTTGAGAGATTCTGTTCAGTCACTCTCACGCCCAAGGAAGTTCTAGTCGCCTACAAAGCGCAGTCAAAAAATCCGCAAAGCTGTGACAGCAAAGACAAGTTTGCGATTTTAGAGTCATTGGATGAAATAAAGTCACTGGAGACAGAAATTCAGCAGCTTGAAGTGGGCAACGCAAAGCTTGAAGAAATTCTAAGCTACGTTACCAGGATGCAGCTTTGCCAGCTCGAAAAGTGAACATGAATTTTAGACTTTGAAGCTCAAACAGAAATAAAAATATTTTAAAGAAAACTTTCATTGATTCAGAATTGCACGCAAGGAAATTTATATAGCCTATCGAATTTCGAAGCAATTTTAAATCGATTACAGTGCAATCTTGGCATCAGTTTGTACCAGGCTGTGAACAAGTCAAGTTTTTTTGAAAATTTTGAATAATGAAGTAAGTTCGAGGGAAATTATTTCAACTACTTTCACGCATTTAACGTTTTCCAGGATGTTGTTCGCTTGTTTGTGCCTTGTCGCTTCTTCGGCTGCTCTGGTGATGCGATGCCATCTTATTCACGACTCAACTTGCTTCAATTTCGACGCAATAACCAGCAAACAAACGCAAGACGATGCGAGAACTACTGAAGTTGATATAACAGGAAGTCCAAGCGACGTAAGTGGAGTCGATTGAGATATTTTAGTAATTTCTGACCGAACATACAAAAATAATTTCCATCGTAGATCACTGGAATTGTGTTCTTATACAGCAAAACGACTTACCTTCCGATGAACATGTTCCAACATTTCACAAACGTGCAGCGAATCATCGCTAGCAATCCCTACATGTTCATGTCAGCATTCAAGAACGGACACTTCCTACAGGCCGATGCTTTGACGGAGATCATTATAGCCAACCAAAAACTTCAAGATCTTGGCGCTCGAGTCTTTGAGGGTGCAAAGAAGATCATTACGATCAAATTGGACAATGACAAAATTGAAAACGTCGACGAAGACACTTTTAGCAATCTTGATACACTGGAAGTGATCAGCATGAACCACAACGAGATCAAAGCGCTGCCAATGATGACTTTTTCGACGGTAAAAAGCTTGAAGACGTTGGATTTGAGCTCAAACATGATTTCATGGCTGCAAGATGGAATCTTCAATGCAAATCGATTTCTTGTGAAAGTTAATTTTGCACGAAACTGGTTCCTGCTGATTGATCATGTGAATATGGTTGAAGAAGCTCACTTCGACTTCACCAACAGCTTCTGCGTGGACAACTTCTATCAAAAGACAACGCAATTGAACGCTTTCGTCAAAAGCAATTGCGATGTTCCCGGAGATATACAAGACATGTTCAGGCAGTACAACGAACAAAACGAAATCAATCAGATTTGTTCGGACAAGAATACGCTTTCAAAAGTTAGAAAACAACTCGAAGAAACTGAAGCTAAGAAATTGTCGTCGATTAACAAAAGAGTTGAACTGGAAGAAGAAATCTTCAAAGTCAAAATCTACCGCAATTCATTGTGCTGAAACTTGTATGATGCAGATAAAAACGTATATGTCTCTAGCTTTTGAATATATTGACCGAGTTACAAAATCACACGAGAAATTTGATAATTTGAAAAAGTCTATTGACCCACATGAACGAAAATTTCTTCTGAGATAAAGCCACAATGTTGCGTCATGTCCAATCAATCGTGTCACATAACACAAAGAATTTAAAATGAGATAAAACCCGAAGTTGTTGACAAAAATCGTTAAATTGTCACCTCAGACAGAAGATTAAAAGTACTAGGCTGTTACAATTTCCAATTTCGCGAGATAATTAAAGTGCAGCAGAGAAAAAATGTTGTCACCAACTGAAGTAACATTTTGTCGTCAGACACTTGAAAGTTGATTGAATTAAATTTAATGATTTGAAGGAAACTTAAAAACGGGTTTCAACTAAACGATTCAAGCGCATTATTTAAAATGAAATCTAATCAAAGCATCTGTTTCAAGTATCAAAAAACTTCACCTTGGTAAACTATGCACCTACAAAAACATAGTCACCGCTAGCTCGCGTTGAGAAATTAATTAATTATAATGATCATACTCATTGCTGTACTGCGATACACTAAGTGACAGTACATTTACTAAGTTACAGTTAAAATAAGGGAATCTTCTTTCAGTGTCTGATAAACCGATGGAATTCTCTACCTGACACATTACATATTTTAATCGAATTGCTATACAATCAAAATTTTCATTACAAAGTGTTATGATTAATGAGTGACATCTGTTTGATTGCTTCACACATCTGCTTTACTGGCCTGCACCGAATATTTCACTTCGGCAAAGCTGCACTTGTTATCAGCTATTTTTTCTTCTTTAAACGCGAATGTTTTTCCTACGAATTTTGCATAAAAAGCGCAGAATTAATTCGGAATCTTCAGTAACCAATCTAGTCTAGTTGGTTTAACAAGGCACATCTGAATCAAAGATGAGATCCGTTTTCGTGCTTTCATTATTCGTTGCATCAGTCGTGGCTGGCAACTGGAATGTTAACGACGTTAACAACCGCAAGCAGCTGAACGATCGTGATGCCAAGCATCAAAAGTTCATCCTCGACCTCTTGAACCATCTGCAACAAGACATGAAAAACAAGGACTTCTTGAAATACTCAAACACCATCCGCTTGAACAACAAGAATGACTACAAGGATCTGAACAAAGTCTTCCACTTGGTGACTCTGTTCAACAATGGCTGGTTCTTGCAACGCAACAAGGCTTTCTCCTTGTTCCGCGAACGCAACATCATCACCACCAAGGCCTTGTTTGACTTCTTTGACACCATGCAAGACTGGAACACCGTCGCCATGAATTTGATTTGGGCTCGTCGAAACGTAAACGAATACCAACTTTGGCACTTGATGACCCTACTCGTCACCCACAACCGTCACTGCGATAACCTCGTCTTGCCAGCCTTCTACGAAGTCTTTCCAGCACAGTTCTACACTGCTGACGTTATGGATCGAGCCATGAACCTTCAATTGACTAATGGAAACCAAAACAATGGCCACAATTTTAATGGATACAGCAACAAAAACAATGGAAATAACAACAACAAACTGGTTATCATGTCCAACTACACCACAGGTGTGTTAGGATCAAATGACAATGACGAAAACTCAAACACTTTCGATTTGAACAATGTTGGAAGCAAAATCAATGACTGGAACACCGTCAAGCAAGTTATGAATAACATAAAATATCAAATGAAAAATAAAGGCATTCAGAACGAGAACCAGAAGAACAAGAAACAAACCAACACCATCCAAAACAACAATCGTCAATTGAACCAAGGAAACAAGTTCGACAACAACGGAGAAGACCGCATGGTTTACTTCACTGAAGATGTTGGCCTCAATAACTACTACTACTTCTCGCGCATTGGAAACTCAAGAATTGTTGACAACAACCAAATGTACAAGAACGTCAACAACAAAGAAGGTTTCAATAAGGTAACTGGACAGCTCTACAACAATGATTTGAAGGACAAGATCAATCGTCGTGGTGAAAGATACGTCTACCGAATGAAGCAGCTGTTGGCCCGTTTCAACTTGGAACGTCAGTGCAACGGACTTAACAATGTTCAAGATCAGACTATCGATGGAGTCATCGACGATGGCGCCTAACCAAATCTTCGTTATACCAATGGACTTCAAGTGCAAAACCGTCAAAACGA
>JPYR01000528.1:0-16735 GCA_000775305.1 Belgica antarctica | reverse complement strand
AGTTTTATTAGAATTAATTTCTCTCTTCTCATATCTCTACTCATCAATCACGACGAAAAAACGGGACAAGAGAGAAAGGGCAATGCCGAGTACAAAGGGAAAAGTTTAAATCTTCATCATAAGCTTTTGGCTGCAGAGAAGACTCGACTCTCCCGCCGTCATTCTTTCTACCAAACGAATCTCAAGCTATTATTAAGCACAAAATATCTCGCAACATGATGGGGAACCCTTTCGTTCATCACCACTCGTAATCCCTTTCACAAAAAACTTCCAACACATCAGAAACATCAAAGGCTAAAGGTTTCGAGTTATTGAAATCCAGCCAAAAATTTGTTTCCTTCTTAATTAAATTACCACCACAGGTGATTTTAGAAACTTGTCTTTCTTCTGGTTTGAGCGCAGTATGCGCTGTTTTGTCCTGATGTGCCTTTGATATCTCTCAATTATCATTCTTTAATGCCGGAGATAAGTCAATGGAATGTCAGCAATGCCTCTTCTTGATGGTTCAAAGCAGAAATGCTGACTTAATTTGGCACTTTCCAACCTGCAGCATTTTCACATGGTTCACATGGCATCAAAAGTTTGCATATTCAATTAAAAGTGCTTGAAACGAGAGGTTTTTTTTTAGAATTTGAAGCTTTTGAAATTGGCCAATAAAAAGCTTTCCGACCTTTAAAGAAAGTGACCGGACCGGACCGTAGGTGCTTTTCTAGTGCTGGAATTGAGAAATTTACTGCCTAATGCTTCATTGATTGCGAATCAAATAGGCAAAAGTCCAACGGTAACTAGAAAACGCTTCATCGTGTTCATAAATTATCGTGGCGAAAACACAGAGAAAAGTCAGAACAAATGACCACTTAGGCAATAAATTATTGCATATTTTATGAGATTGTTGGTGCTTGTGAAGGATCTAGGCGAAAGGGACGTTCGCGGGGAAACCTGAAAGGTGAAAAAGGCAAGAATGATCATTATTTCAATTACCTAAGTGCATAAATTTTCATTAAAATAACGTCGTCAAGAGGGAATAAAGGCAAGAAAAGAAGAAAATTTCGACGTGTGCACTAGAGAGATGGGAAACTGCCTCGAATTCCATTAATCTTGACCGCAAATTGATTAACATTTCTTTTTGCACTGCATTTATCATTCGGAGATGGGTTGAAAGCATTTGTTTCCGAATTCTCAAGTGATGGGCGACCGGGACTACTCTTCGCGCCGAGAACTAGGCGATCACAAAATTTTGCTTTTCATCATCGAACGACATCGACAGTGTTTTTTTTCGGCAAGACTCGCAGAAGTTAAGTCGTCAAACGTTCCGTCTTCTTCTTCGTCTGAACACGCAAATCGCATTTCCAGCCAAGTACTCAGGATCCGATTCGTTCGTTGCCACTTCGTGCGTCGATTTTCTCCGCCAAAATTGTGCTTCGGAAAATTCTCGTCTCCTCGTCGACTTCGTGGATGGGAATGTTCCCGTCTCGTTCTCAGGTGTGTAAATCACTAGTTGCGCTTCGGTGGGCTATAATGTTTTTTGCCTTTCCATCCCCACAGACTCGTTTGCCTTGCCATGCCGCCCCATCTCGCTCTCGCTTTTCTCGCTCATTGTTCTCGTCGAACACTTTTCGGTATGCGAAGCAACAGCGTTCGTTGTTGGGCTTGATGATGATAATATATTATTGTTTTTCTGATACCATCAGCATCTTTTTGATCCGCACAAGAAGGGAGAGAACAATCAGGCAACCTGTTACTTTCACAATTGTTCATTTTCACTTGTTTGCTTTTCGTTTTTAGTTGGATATTCATTCTTGCTGTATCTGAATAATTCTGAAGCTGAGTCAAAAAATTATGAAACTGATGGAAATTTGAGCTGCATTTGATGCAAAATTCCAGCATAGTTTGACGAATTTTTTAAGAAAAATATCAGTCAAAGTTGCACGATGTCAAAACGTTCAAAACAAAGCTCAACCTTCTTAGTTCTAAATCTGCAAAAGTTCTTTCCTGTATTAGAACAGCAGCGTTAGAAACACTGCGTGAAGAACAATCATCGTAGAACCGTCATTGAATGTTCAGCATTCAACAATTTCTATCATTGACAGAGTGTGCTTGCTTCGCCCGCACACAAAGCAAGCAAAAAGAAATCAAATCAAAAATGTATAAACACGAAGAATTGTCGAGTCAAAAGCTCTTGTAACGTAGATTTGCACTCGGCAAACATGATGGATATCATGCTGTTTAGAATAGAATCAAGTCGAGAGCTGGAGAGCGCATGACAATAGGTAATAGGGAAGGAATTCGGTTGTCGGTCTGCTTCTGCCGACGCGGCTGTGTTGGTGGAGCGAGCAACAAGCGAGAAATGTAGCCAAGAATGATTTCGAATGCTGAGAAGTGTTTTCTTTGGCCATCTCTCCGCGAGACGAATAAGAAATGCATGAAGGCAACTTCTCAGTAAACTTTCTTTCTGATGATGAAGACTCTCTGCTGTGTGTGCCGGGGTATGAGCGGAGAAATGAGAGAGAACTTTCGGTCGCCGGAGAAGAAAACTCCGCAAGCGGGTAGAACACAAATATACACAAGAAAACGACTCTCTGGGCATCATCATCATCAGCGTTGTATCATCATCCTATAATGTTATGCTTTCTGTGTATATACACATTATACTCTGTACATGTTTTACATTACATACAATTTTTTCACTTTATTGTTATTACCTCTCGACGTCGAAATGGGAAAAAGTAGAAACCAGTCAATTTTTCAGTCTTCAGTCTTTGTACGTTCTTCGCTTCAACCCGTTCCAAAATATAATCATTCTCTATCTGCCGCTCTAGTGTATCAAATATTATACAAATAAATATCAAAATAAATATTATATCACCGCCAGTCAGAATATCACATCCCGTGAGAAGTTTTGTTAGAAAAAATTCACCACAAAAATCGTTTGTCGCTTCACATCCCAGTACATTGAAATCAGTTTTTAATTTTTTCACGACTTCGTTGAAATCAAAAGCAAAATAAAAAGTTTGAGTGAAAAATAAATTGGTTCGTGACTAATAACTCCAGATTCAGTGATCACCCGATTCTCAAAGCCAGAATTTTCCTGTTCTCCAAATTTCCCTTACGACATTCACACCGCAAGACGTTATCGCTTATTTTGTGACGGTTGAAAAAGCTGAAAAATAAACAGCAACTTCGAGACAACAGCTTTTCCTTTGATGCAATTTTTTATATTTCTAAAAAGCGGGTGGAAAGCAAAAAGCTGAGAGAAAAAAAGAAATAAAATATATGACATCATTTTGAGCTTAATAATTCATGACGATAGTTAAGTATATGAAATATTAAAGATAATAACTCCGTCATATACCAAAGAAACAGATGATAATACCTTGAAAAATATTGTCAATTGTTTTTAGACTAAACTTGTTTCGGTGAAAATCAAAATTTGAAGAGAAAATTCCCCGCTCGTATATCTCTCCGTTCAGAAATCAATCGGAAAGAAGCTTGGGAAGCTAAAATACATATCATTTCGACAAGAGAAAAAGAAGTTTCAACTGATTTTTTTGCTGAAAGATGAAACATTTTTAAACTTTATAAAGAAGCAAGCAAAAGCGAACCTCAAAGAAATTATATAAAAGATTTAAAGAGAACACACGATCGTAAGAACATTTTTTCGTCTCATTTTTATTACATTTAAACCGCAAAAGCCTGCAAAAGAACCGAGTAAGAGAATATAAACGCCGATTCAACCAAGGTACGAGCTGGTTGATGTTGAAAGTGGTTGAGAAAGAGAGAAAAGAAGTTAAACAAGAAAAGTGGAGAAGCGAACATTGAAAGAAGTCGAAGATTTTAATAAGAAGAAAATACATATTCTCGAGGAATTTGAAAGAAACAAATTAAGAATCGAGAAAAAAACAATACAGAGGTTGTTTACATTTAAAACGTGTACAAGGTCAACGGCCAAGGAAGTATTTTTAAAAAAAACTTAAGAGAAATTTTTGAAGAATTTTAGTGTTAAAGTTACTGATGTGCGATTCGATAATCAAACTTAGGTGAAACTTAGAAGTTAATTAATTGCGCGTTCGTTTGGTAAATCATTTACCGAGCGAATCAAACAATCAAGAAGCATCTTGACAATCAAAAGTCATTTAGTAAGAAAGAAAGAAAAGTTTTTCTCAAAAGAATCTTTTCAATTAAAGTTTTCCAAAAATCTTCAACTCTAGATAAATTGGAAAGTAATCAATCTTAAGACAATCCAATTTACGCAAATTTAGCACTCTATATACAAATCTTATATACTTACTCTAATAATCGCCATTTATATCTACTCGTTTACTCAACTTGTCTACTTAGTGAAAGATAAATTATCGCACTCTTGAAAATTGAGAGCGAAGGAAATCAAATCGCATACTTTAAGAAAAGCAGAAAGCAAACCCAACTAATTAAGAATTAATAATCGAGTAGAAGCATAAAGTTTTTAATCAAATTACTTCTTCTTCCCTTGAAGTTCATTCAATTGTGAATTCCAACGAAAAAAGCGAGCGAACGAAAGAAAATCATCATAAAATAAAAATTCTTGACTCTTTCTTGAAAATAACAAAGACGAAAGATTTTTTTGCGAGAATCGAAAACCTGTTGCTGTTTAATTTTTCTTTCGAGCAATTATCTCGTTCTTCGACTTCGCCTTTTGCAATAACTTCTTCTCCAAAAGTTCTGAATAAGAATTACGAAACACTCGAACAAATAGCAGGCGAGCAACAAGCAGAAACGGAAAGAGAGAATTTTGAAAAAGAACTTTAAGCAAGCAAGTTGAAAAGCAAGATTCTTCGATTCTAACACTTGCGTGAACGGAAACGAAAAATGCTGGTATCGTTTGTTGTGTAATAATCTTCTTTGACTTCTTCTCTCCCTAGGAGAAGAGAAAAAAAGTAAAATTAACGTTTTGGAAAAGAATTTTTCAGCGCCGACGAAGTATTCTCGTGAAACACGATAAAAACCAGAAAAACGTGATATTTACAGCAAATAAAACAATCATTAACGAAGCTGAAGAGAAAGAGAGAAGAAAAATACATAAGTGTTTTAAAGTCGAAGCATATTAGCCCTTAAGATAAAACATATTCATTTCTGGTTTTCTTAGTGTGTAAAACGCTTTCAAAGAAGAAATATAAAAAATTCGATCGATCGTCAGTCAATTGAGAGATCTTCGAGTGTGTCAGAGTTATTTTGAAGCTTTGCCCGACCTCATCACAAAACCGGCATCAAGACGTATTTCCCTACGCCAAACTCCAACTTATATTTACCCTCCTTCATATCACCTCCTGAAGTCTACTCGACGACTCCTTTCAATTCATCTCAAACGTATCAGTATCAACCTATTTATTACAACTCTGTCAACATTCTCACTCAATCATTAAACAACACGAATCACAACAACTGCGCGTTAAATCAAACCAGTGTTCAAATCAGTAATAATAATAATAACAACAACTTTTGCGGCTACTGCCTTCCAACGACGACGACAACGGCCAACACACAAAGTGCACAAGAAATCAACGCGCAGCAAGAACTTTTACCGCAATTGATAACGGGAAACAGTGCTGAACCGGCTCTCATCTTGAACCATTTCACGGAAATAAACTTAAGTGATAGTCTGAAGCATCACTCACTGATGAACAATTTCAATAATAACAATCTAAGTGACATTACCAACGCAACCATCATCGGAGATAACTTTCAAAAAGACATCATGGTGAGCTCAAGCTTTATTTTAAGGGAACCGTGCACATCTATTTGGCAGCTGAATGCTGATCCATGTTTTTCCTAGAATACATCTTTCTGCTTTAGTTTCAATTACAATCAATCGACGGCGTTCGTTTGTCTTATTTACACAATTTCAACAATTGTTTACGTTATCCGTGAGTAAAAAACCACCGAGAGAAAAACAAAGTCTGTTCTCGGTTCTCTAAATAGACTCAAAAGACTCGTGCAGACGCAAAACCTTGCAGTCACGTCAAACTTGGAAAAAGAAAAATTGTTTTGGATCCTTCTTACGAAGTCAAGACATAACTTCGAGGGCATTCTTGAGCATTTCCAGGGTTTCCTTGCGGACACTCCAGAAAAATCTAATTCTAGATGCAAACTCATAGAAACCTGAACTTTCTACAAACAAAAGGAAAAATTTCCGGAAAGTTTGAAGAGCTTTGAAGACACTGAAAAACCTTTGATGAAACCTTTTAAGCGGAAAACTTTTGTAAAGTTTGTTACAAAGAATTGCTAGAACAATTTACTTCGAACGAATTACTGTCTGGGCCTGCCCTCAAGACTACGAACTGGCTGGTAAAAGCAATAAAAACGGAAATCACAAATAAGTTTTCCAATTTTTTACCGGAACTTTACTTTGCCTTTTATTTCCGACTCCTAGTTGACTTAATTGCGAATGAAAATTGAGTGGAAATTAAAAAAGAAATGTGAACATCGAAAGCTATTAGGTAGCATCTACCACGTTCGATATCAAACGGAGCTTCGATTGGAGTCTTTTTATGCGGCACTCAGGACACTTTCATCTGCTAATTGAAATGTTAGTGATAATAAATTTTCCCTGCGATCGATAAATCGAGTCGGATGCATGAGACGAGATCACAGCCAGAACAAGCAAAAGTGTCACAAATTTTATATTGCAAGCCTGGTTCGATAAATTGTCGTCTGTGTTTGTTTTTTTTGGGTTGGTTTTTATGTACAACATGACATAAGCTTTTCCAGTAAACCAATAAAGGATAATTTTTTGTTTTATCTCGAGAGTTTATGTTATTAATACATATCAGAGAGAAAGAGAGAGAGAGAGAGACGAGCAAAGAAAATGTTTACTTACAAAGGTAGCTGAATGCAGAAAAGCTTTGAAGGGGAATCGAAGCTGACTCTGCTACGTGACGACAATATTTCTGCTCCGACAACTTTCATCTCGGTCACATCATAGATGATTTCTTTTTGGGATTCTTCGAGCAAAATTGAAAATTCCGCTTCAGCAAACGAAACAAAATTTTATTCTCGGTAATATTTCAAGAATTTTCTGATTTTATGATCTTGCCGCAATCTCTCACAAGTTTTTGTGCTTCCTTTTTTTGTTCCCGTGTAATGTGCGGTACATGAAAGAAAATACAAGCAAGAAGTTGAACATATTTTTTGCGGATGATTTCAGATCATAGAGATAGGTCTAGGGGCGGGAGGAGAAAAACCAAAAAGGTTTTAAGGCCCTGTAAACATCTCTCACTCCATCAACGTGTCTCATCTCCTGTGAAAAGTAGCCCCGGCCGAAAGGCAGAGAAAAACTGTTTGAGCAGAAACGAAGGAAAATTAATTCAAATTGCCACAAGCACATTACGCACACATAATATGCATGGTTTATGAAACAATGTTTCTAATCTCAGTCAGACTTTCGGTTGGTCCTCAATCTCTCTCCGTTTACGGGGCAATTGCGGACGAATCTCAGGTTTCACACAGAGACTCATAGGAAAGCATACACCGACCATTATTTAAACAACCCTGAAGGCAGTTTGTTGTTTTGAAATTGTAAAATATGTTTAAATAAAACTAATTGAATCGAAAGTTTCTTGCCCAACTTTCGGAGTTTTACGGAATATAATTTCAATTGCGAACAATGCCGTTACACAGCGTGCACACTGCAGGCAATTGGATATTTATGAAATTTAGCATTTTAATTCAATTGATTGTTAAAATTGGAACTGAACATCATAAACGAGACGAGTAATTGGTTTCAACCTTAAAAAAAATCATAAAATTTGTAACATTTCTCAGGATACTCATAAGCCTAGCACAACTGCTAGGTGAAGACTGCCCTGGAATGACCAAATACTCGGCATAAGTCACTTTTACAACTCGGATAATTGAAATACAGCGTTTGCAGTATAGCAATTCCATAAAGCAAACTCATGATTGAAGAACAAAACTGAAAGCATTTCTCTGCAGTAATGGAGAAAACTTTTGTGTTCGCATGTTATGCTTTCACAGGGAGAAGATTAAAACTTTTTCATTTGGACAAATAATAAGCTTTTGATGTTTAACTGACGGAGCTAGCAGATTTTGCAGCATGAAAGTAGGTTTCTGGAAGAACACTTCTTAAATTGGATTTTGCGGCTTGGTTTAGGAATTCTTGGATTATGCAGGATTGAAAGTTTTCTGCTTTTATTGAAAGCCCGGCCACGTTTGAGGCTTGTATGTGTCGGTTTTGTTGTAAACATAACCAAAACTTCTTTTTTTATAGCGGGGAATTCAAAACATTCTAATAAATTAGAAGCTTTTCCAATAATTCGCACAGCAGCAAAGCCATTGAAACTGAAATTTTTCAGCTCGGTGCTTCGTGCTTGATCCAAATAAAAGAAAAACCACCACCGGAATATGTTGTTCGCCTGATTATTGATGCTGAAACCATCGAGCATGCATCTCTTTGGTTAATTCGTTTGTCGAGAAGCAAAATTATATCGCTAATTGCTTCAATTCTGCTTCATGCGCGCACAACAATATCGTACGAGCCGGAGTCGGTGCCCAAAGCCGAGAAAAATTTACGAGAGCATTAAATTCCAACTGTTAATTAATTATAGCAGCTTTTATGTATCATGTTTTGTTGCACATTCGGAGGCAAGGAAGCAGAATGGTTTCATGTACAGTCGATCTAAATTAAATATCTAGCAGGTGAAGGGAGACGAGAAGAAGCGCTGTAAAGGAATAAATTAATGACGAGATGAACGCAAACTTTTCCTTCGTTATTTGCTTAGCACGCAAAGCCTCAAAAGTTTATCGCTTCTCGTACCTAATTACCTCCCAATATCATTCACCTTTCTTGCTGGCTGCTGAAACGAGAACTCTTTTCACGGAATTCATTTTAATTGTGCTGTGAAACATCATTATCAACTTTACAGCTTGGCGATTACTTCGCCATGTTCTCGAGATCAAAGAAGCTTCATCATACGAACAGTCAATTATATTAAAATTGACTGAAGAGCTTTGCTTTCATATTTGCCTCCACTGGCGGGACTTCATTACTTCAATTTAAAGCGGTTATTTTCTATAACAGAAAAACGAGATGAAAATATTATGATAGGAGATTTTTTATTTACATTTCGGCTCCAAATAAAATTTAAATAGACTTGAAAAAATCTTTTTTCCTCAGTAATTTCGTTTGAATCATAAACAAGTCGTTTTCTTGGATTTTTTCTCCCATTTTTCCGTGGTCAGGGTGTTGTTAGGCGTAGTTGGGTGCCAACATTTTTGTGCTGAAATTTGAGGTTAACTCATACACCAATGCAATTTTTGATTTAACTGCAGCCAAAGCTTCCTTTCAACCTTCAACGCATTTTAACTTCATCCAATCTCCATCATCTGCCAACTTATTCAGTCCCTGCACATGATTTTCAAATCTCTGTGTTCATTCAACAGAGTGAGTAAAACCTACTGATTTTGCTTCTTTTTTGAATGACGATGCTATGTAAAGACTAACATGTGCTCCCATAACTTCTGTAAACAATTTCCTCTCTTGGCCCCCGCTATGTATATGAACGCATCGGGCTTGTTGTTGGCGGTACGATTGGAAAGTTTCTTACTCTTTCATTTGTGATAGACATAAAGTAAGATTGATATCACTGTAATGGATGGGAATCAATAACTGAAAATCTGGTGATTACCTATTACGCACATTCGCTACTTTTCGTGAGGATTTCAAAGCGTCCCGAGTTGAAATATGCGATTTTTCCCGACTTCACTCTCCAGGTACGCCTAATGTATCAACCTTTTTCCGCCTAAACTCCGATTGATTCATTCCTAGCCAGATTTTCCAGCAGAAATCATTTTCCACGTTCGGTTAGAGACGAGAAATAGATTTTTTACTATTTCCATCACGATTTTATCAACCTGAACCCTCGACTCACACGTTTGCGCTTGCTGTGTATGTGTGTCAGATGTTGTCACATAAAAAATACTTCAAATGTGAAAATTTCCGTATCGAAAAGGTGGTTCCCGAATGGGATCAAGTGGATTCTCTCGTTTTATAGGAAAGTTCTGACTGTGACATTTATTGGACGGTATAAATGGAGAATTTTCATTTGTCAATGGAAAACTTTTTCGATACAAGAGACTCTTGTTGGGCCCACAAATGTTGGTCATCAAAATGAAGGAAAAAGATCGAAAATAAAAATTACTGTTTGTCTTTGCTCCATCCAGCACAGCACATAAAATTAGTCACTTGCGGCTTACAGAATGTGACCATAATATTGGTTTACGGTTTGCTAAATGCTTTGCATATAAAAGTCGAGCGATAAAAAATTGAAATGTCAAGCAAGTGTCTTGAATCGAGTGTAAACGGTAGTTGATGGCAGTCTACGAAGGGAGAAAAACGTTTCAAGCTGGAATCGACGGGTGAAAATTAAGTATGACAGTAACAAGGCTCTTACAAGTGAAATCCCACTTAACTCTAAACTGACATTTTCAAACAAACGAGATTGAAGGAAACGACCGCCTGATGATTGAGGTTAAAATAAAAAAAACTTTTCCGATCGCAAATAGTTCTGCAATCCCCCACTGACTTCAATAAATATTTTGCATAAAATTTTACACAAGTTCTCAATTAAACTTTTCAAAATTTACCTCTGGAAACTCTGAATTATTGACGAAAAATGGTGATTGTGCGGGCGGGTGAAAGTCTCGATTTACATTGTGGAAACTATTAAATCAAATTTCCCATTTAAGCTTGCTGCAAAGTTTTTGTATGAAATGCATAATTAATGTTCATCAAATACCGTTCATATTTTGGTTTGAGGTGGTTTGATAACAAGTTGACCAGAATTTCATCAAATGTCTTTAAGATTTTAAACTAGTTTTCAAAGTTTTCATTAAAAGACACAGTTTCATCAAATTCAGACATATTCTGTTGCTAAATAGATTTTTTTATCGAATTCATTAGTTTTTGTTAAAAAAATACATAGTTTTATAATAAACCACCCTGTGCCCATGAATAACTACATGTTTAATGCACAGTCATGGATTCATATCTGCAGTAGCGAAAGTACTTTTATTTTCCGTCATGTTTATCGTCATACAAATGTTGATATTGTGTACACATTTAGTGATTTTCCAACCCACTCTCCATCTCGCTCTAGCCCATCATGCTGTATGTTGTGCAGAAAAAAGACATAATAGCCTTTTATATTCCCATTTAATGGGTTTTGTTTCATTAATATGTATGCAAGGCTCATAGGAAAATCGAAATAAAGTTTCCACTTCATGCCAACCCCTTTCTGGTTGGATGTATGCTTTCGGAGACTCATAGCATTCGAGAACAACAAAAACTACTAATAATGCCTAGAAATAGCCGCAAAGTACATTGAACGTGTTCACATTCAACAGCCTGTTGCTCCCCTAAGGCTAGTATATTTCAACTAAAAGCGAGCGAAAAAGAAGAAGGGAAAATACAATTTTCACTCGGCATAATTCTAAGGCAGCAGCGCAGAAATGGAAACGACTGTATAATAGCTTTCATATAATGTTTTTGCATCTATTAGACAGAAAACAGATCGAAAAAGCTCCAAGTGACAGGGAAAAGAAAAGAAAGAGGTTTAATGTTTTTGCATAAAATTTATCTCAACCGTCCGATCTGCTGTTTTTCCTTTTTTATTCAATGAAAAAGATTTTCTTTTCAACACGGGTTCAACTTGTTTAAAAATAACGCTAAAGTCTGCTTCGTGGGCGTTGAATTTCAGAGTTGTCAAACTTTGAGAATTCAAGGTTGATGTTCAAGGAGTTGTTTTAAAAAGTCTGTAGACAATACTTTAAAAATTGTTTGTGCAAAAATGATTTTGAAGGTTTTGAATATTTAGAGAATTCCTGGAAGATTTTCTTAGAAGATAGAAAACCGCAAGCAAATTCAAACAAACAAGGCCCTTAAATTGTAACCTCCAGTAAGCTCCAGTTTAACCTGAAAGTCACCAGCACCCGGAGGCAACACGCCTGCCAAAAAATCATGTGAAAATCACCCTCACAAAATAAGAATTTAAATATCATTAAAGCAGCTTTTTGTGTTTGCCTTTCACAAGTTGGTTAAGCCCAAAATGGACTTTTCTACTTCCATCTCTGTCTCCATAACTCTAATGAAATGTGCTTAAAGCATCTCTCGGCTACCTTTTGATGTATCAAAAATGATGAGATTGTGATGAAGTGAGCGAGAAAGAGAAACAAGCATGAACAAGCAAGCATTCTGTCGTCGCTTTCCTTTCTTGTCTGCTTCACTCTCTCGTAAAAGGTCAGAAAATTATTTGCTGGGTCTCGTAAAATGTGATGCTCCTTCATCATGCCTTTTTAATGCGCCCTTTCAGTCCTTGTGCTAAAAGTTAATACAATATTTATTCCGTCACAGCAAAACTATCGTACTGCTTACCTGAAAGGCAAGGGCGAAAGGGTAAAAAGTCCGAAAAAATAGATTTTTATCTTGTCACGTTTTCCCTTTGCGGGAGGGTAAGAGGTGATGAAACTTTAACTTCTCGTATCCAACAATGCCACATCAAAATGATTTCAATAGATTGGAAAATCACCATAATTTGTTTATTTTGTCCTGAAAACACAAAAACAACAACGTCGACGGTCGGAAACGGCCTCAACACTAATCGATTGATCAAATTCTCACCCATTCCCCATCCACTGTGGCCACACAGATTTTCTGCAACATTGACTGTCGTTTGGAAAAGCGCATATAATTTAGCAAATCATGACTGATTGTTTGTTTTCACGAAATATCCCTGGCGAACTTTCCACTCGCCGCAAGCACAGAGAACAGCAGCGAAAAGTGATTTTTGCTTTTCCACATTCACTTGACAGCTCGAATGTTTGCTTAATTCAACATTTGATCCAATTACACAATCCAGTAGCTTCCATCGCATTAATTCAAATTATTTGTTGCTGGGAGGTGCAGGTATTTCGGGTGGAAAAATTACTTTTCGGATAATTCGTGCTAAATTTTATTAATATTAATCGCATATCCTACAAAAAATGGACATAGAGTCACGACCAGCATTTTCGTGTTGATAATTGTTCTGTTCCGTCTTTCCCACTTGGTGACATGTTCAAACACATTTCAATTTCTCGCTTCGATTTCCACTCGTTCTGGGCTGAAATTAAAATGAATTTTATTTCTAAGCTGTTGATTTTCATAAAGAAATGGTGATTGAATGCGACGCTTCTAACACAAACAGGATGATGATAGGAAAACATGGTTGAAATGAGCAAGTGACTGTTTGAAACGTCGACAAGTTTCTGTTAAATTGATTTACGGATCAGCCGACACTTTGAATGCCTTTCAATGCTTGCACAAGAAGGCTTTCATCAAATCAATGAAAAACTTTTCCACCGTTATTTGATTCGATCCACAATCGTATATGAAAAATGGTTTAATGAAAATTACTGTCGCTTATTTCATTATGAGTCAATACGACGAGTATAAATGGAAGCCAAGCCATAAAGGTTGCAGTTCAAAAGAGATTATGAAACCCTTTTCAACAATCAGACCGTATGTAATTGATAGAAGTCAATCAATTTTCCATTTGCGAGTAATCAATAACGATAATATGTGTTGATGTAAACTCTGCCGGCAATTTATGCTAAATAACATAGAAAAAGTACATGTCAGTGGCAAGTCAATTTAACGTGACATAAATTTAATGTTCTAACGGAATTAATAATGATGGTCGGTCGAAAATTGCTTGGGTTAGTCGGAGCTTTGGGGCATTATAATAGCTTTTTATCCTGCCCCTTTTCTACAGTCGGACACACAGGACATCAAAGACCGATGAACTGTGCTTCTCAACCTATAAACATTAATGGACACAAACAAGCATTAGTGCTCGTTTTATTCCGATATGTACACCGGGCGCCGTTAAAAAGACAAGTCGAAAATTAAATTTAAGTTTGGCACAAAAATTCAGTATAAAAAATTCATAGAAATTCGTCCTGGGAGAAGCAATAACAACCGGCTTGTAAATTGAAGCACACGAAAGGTGTACGTGAAAGATTAACTTGGCAAAAACAATTTTATGTAAATTTTTAAAACACCGGAAATTTCAAAAATTCTATTAAAAAGAATTTCGAAAAGTGGGAGAAAACATTGGAAACTGAAAGCATGAGGTGGCTGGGAAATGTACTTTTAATTCATTTATGATATGAAAGTTAATTAAATAAAGATTCTTGCTATGGAGAGACAAACTTTGCATGAATATGGAAAAGTTTTTTACTCGCCTGGAAGCTTTCTTTAACGAAGTTTTAAAGCGGAGAATATGAAAACTTTGAATAAAAGTGTCGATAGAGTTAAGTTGCAGCAGTTTTGTGTCAGAAAACTTGGTGAAATTCAATGAAACTAAAGGAACTTCTTAATTTTTGATTTCCCCTTCAAATAAACTGAATCTTAACAAATTCCAAAAGTCTCGCTTTCAATCTAAATTTCGTTCAAAGTTGTCATCACCGCTTTAAGATTTGATTTCCCAAGGGAGTCATTCTGCAATCAGACTAATTTTCTAATACAAAATGTAAATGGGCTTAAAGTTGAGATTCCTTGTGAAAACTACCCAAACAAGGTATGCTCCGTGTCCTATCAATGCAGGGTTTAATATTGATTTTTAAAAGCGTGTATGTCCATGACAAACACATTTGTGTGCCTAAAATCCTTCTCAAATGCGAGATTGAACTTTGAATGGAATCTGTGTTCAGAATTAAAGCGAATGATTTTCAAAATGAGGTTATTTAACATGTAATTTAATTGATTGGATTTGATTGATTATGCACACGGCATATTTCGAAAATATAAATTAATATTGCTCACAGCGCTATCACGGCAATATCTTGATTAAAATCATTTCCAAGAGTAGTCATTAGGCTTTTCTATAACTTTTGTGTCATTTGTGACGCATATCTCTGGAATATTTTCATACAAATTGCTACTAAAAAAGTTAGTTATCAATGTCTTGTGTGCAAGAACATCTGGCAAAACATGTTCGAGATTCTTTTACGCTAATTGAACACCATGGACATTGAACGATTCTCAACATTATCCAAATTTTAGGCTCTTTTTCTAGTTGGCTCCACTTCTCATAAAACTTTATTTTTTCTTCGCGATACCGAACAAGTTTTCTCGCCCCTTTTTGACAAAGATTATTCCAAGCAGCTGCTTTGCTTGATGACTCCCCCGACTGAGATCTAATGTTCTCCATAAGCTTCGACAGCATAAAAACTTTCCGAAAAGACAACTAATTTCAGTTAATTAAATATTCATTACCTAATTATTTTCTTCCTTTACCATTAATTTACCTTGGTTTTTACACAAGACATCAACATACACACAATCTCTCCAGCACTTACACCGAAAATTCTCGGGATTTCCACAATGGTAACAAACACAACAATAACAACGTATGCGACTTAAGCTCCGCTCCACTCCGGTAATGTTAATGGAAAGGATTTTTAGTTGATCACATTGTAACCTTCTCCCTTCTGGAAGCTTCTCCCTTCACGTTCACAGGTTTGAAAAATGTCTGACGCATTAAAGAATCTTATTTCAACTATTTCAAAAGCTCTGCACCCTCCCCGCCCGCTCCCTTCTCGGCTTTAGCGCAAAAATACATGCTGTACACCTTTAAATTATGTTGTTGAACATTTCAATTACCAAAGCATGAACAGCAGTTGAAAAAAGTGCTTGTAACTTTGCTCAGACACCTGATGTTTTCATAGGATCACAAAAGGCACAGAGAAAAAGGCGCAAAGGAGCTTTCTGTCCATTAAATATAAATTTTTCTATTTGCCGTGTGTTTCTGCGTTCACATGGAAACACAGTTTGCCGTCGAGGTTCGACACAGCCACCAATGTTGTCTCTATGCATTCAACGTAATCCCCATGTTTCGGCGAAATTTCCTCCACCCAATACATCACATTCCGTTCCCCTCTTCGGAAAATAAAACATTTATAAATCGGCCTTTCCACGAGAGAAGGCAAAGCGAGAGCCTCAACACAAAACGTCTCCAAAAGACCGCTTTTTCTTCTTTGGTGTGTGTTGAACATGAAAAATTGCTAATAATTTAACCAGCATCAGCAAGGGAAAGGCGTCGAGAAGAAATAGAAAGTGAATGGAACGAGAGACAGAAGCGTTTGTCCATTAATTAAAGTACACTGAGTAAAAAATTGGGTAATTTGACGAAAATGTTATTTGGACAGTGAAAAAAGGAGCAAAGTCGTGTACAGCGACTCTCGTTTGAACCGAAAGATAAACCATGAAGACGAAGCATAAGCCACAACAGCGAACTAGAGAAGCAAGTTTGACGAACATAAAGTTTCATTATTTCACTTGCAGCAAAATTGTTGAATTCAAATATGCATACAAGAGAGTGGCATGTTCCATGTGGTTTTGCGGAAACTAAATCAGAAAACAGACACTCGTGGAATGTTCTTCACTGATTTCTACAACTATTTGTGCAAAAGAGACCATCCTAAAGCAAATGTTGATAACCAAGAACACATTTTATTTGTCATAAATGAAAAGTATTTAATGGACGAGCGAGTTTAAATTTGTTTAAATTGTTCATGAAAAGTTTGGTCGTTTCCACTCCACAAAGTGCTTACCTTCCCTGAAATTTCGTTCATTATGCTTACAAGAGCTTCTGTCGTCCAGCAGTGTCAGTGAAATGATTAGTCATAAAAATTTAACGAATTG
>JPYR01000527.1:30148-41425 GCA_000775305.1 Belgica antarctica | reverse complement strand
CCAGACCTGTTCCGTCACTTTTTTTGACACAAGTCGACAAGTGCAGCCGTTAAATTTTTGAGTGTCGATGCGAAAACCGTGTTTTGCAAGATCCAAGTTAATCCACTTGTGGTGTCTTCTTGGTAAGTATAGTAAGTTCTTGGTTAATCTCATCTAGCGCTGACCATAAATAGAAAAAACATTTTTCCTAATCGAAAGCAGCCGTCATTACCGTGAACAATTCCGATGTTCTACATTCATTTTTTGATAGGTCATCGCTGATAGGCGCTTAAATAATTCAGTCGCGTTGTTTTGTGTTCATGTTCCAACATTTTGTTGAAATTACTTTTATTGATCATGTACGAGTCACGTTCAGGTGAAACTAACAAAGATAATTGTGACGCATTATAAAACAATCGCAACCCTTCTTCCATTCATTCGTGACTCGTGGAATTGACAGGTTGAAGTGGAGGGTGTTCACCCTTCGATCGCTCGCAAACAATGAAAACGCCTTGTCTGGAATAGAAACGCAAAGTTATTTGCAACTCACGAATCAATCTATTCGGAAAGTGAATTGCTAAGCACCAGAATTTAACTGCATGACCTGAATTGAACCTTTCGTATGTGTGAAACAATCAACTTTGAATTGAGAAATTCCAAAACTTTCTGTGTGGCTTTTCAATTGTTTTCATCGCAATCGATTGCCTGCGTTCCCCGGCTACGATCGCGATGTGAACACAGGATGCAAAACAATCTTCTCTCCGTTCATCTCTTCATCAATCTCATGGGTGTTAAGATGCTATTGACCCGTAATTTCGTAAAATTGCACCAGTGTCGATCTCAATGCGCCCGTTAGATGAAATTATAATTTTCATTCTTTTTATTCCATTCACAGCAGAATTCCATCATAAAATTGATCTCTATGGGTCGAGAATTCTCTTGGATTGTGTTTTCTCTATTTTAATATGTTGTGATGGTCAATTAGTGATGTCACGGTTTGAAGTTTGTGTGGATAACAATCTTCTGGCTAGGCTTGAATTTTGATGGTGGAATTCAAGTGTGAACATCGAGGGAAAATTCCGACACATGTCGTCACACTTGAACAACTCCCAATCGCAGAATTTCCGGCTTCACCTTCGCAATTATCATTTCAAATCGCTTTGATCGCTCTGGGAACATTTTTCCTTACCAATTCAAGTCTTTTCGAACGTAAATCCAAATCCAAGCGTTCACTGATTAATTGATTGTTAATTTCTGTTGCAATTTTCTCTCAACACAATTTTCGCTTCGACTTGTTGTTTCGTGGAGTTTCACTTGAGAAAATTTCTCAAAATCTTTTCTGCTTTAATTATTTTTTCTTCTTCGCGTCTTCTTACTTTATAAATTCAATTGTGAACCTTGAAGCGGGTTTTTGGGTTCTTATTTGCTCAATAAGAATTCCAAAATCATCACTCTCAAGTCTTTTCTTTCGGATGATGATGTCTTAGCCCATCAGAAATGCCACAAATGCCACTACTGTTACATCACTGCCTTGAGAAAATCACGTTAAACGGATGAAAGAACTCGAGCACAATGAGATTTAGTTTTTTTGTGAATAATTTCCTCGAGTTTCTCGATTAAGTTATTTCTTCTCCACTTCGGAGTTCTTTCGGTGAACTAATGGCGCAATGTTTCCGACTCTACCACTCGCGAGCGACTGAAAACACCGAGCCGAGAAACACGAAAAGCGGTGAAGAAATTGGAGTGAAGCATTCAAAGCATTGCGCAACATTCAACAGCTCGTTGTTTCTGCCTTTCATTCAAGAGGTACATACTTAAGCGAGTTAATTTCGTGCAGATTGAAAGAAAACTAGCTGAAGTGCCCGATGAATCATAAAAAAGTAAAATTTCCGGCATTTCTCGACAGAATTCCAATAAAACCTTTGTTTGAATCTTCATTTGTCAAGCTTTTAACAAGTCCACCAACTCAATTAATTCAGTTTCAACCTTTCATGTGCTCGCTTCTACGATCAAATGCCAATTGTGCACAACAATCAACTATGAATCTCATTAAATCCGCGTAGAAAGTGAAAATCTGCATTTGAATTGAACATCGTCGATGTAATTGAATCAAAGCTTCATGAAACAATTAAGCCACAGCTTTGGATAATTACGCGAATTATTCCGATTGTCTGTCGATGATTTCTCGTTTTCAAAATTCCAACCCGAGTACATCTTTCACGCGATCCGTTAATCCTCGACTTCGATCCGCTTTTCAATTTCGCGTGCATCGCAAACAAAACTTTGTTGTTAAAGGTTTCTTTGCACCTGACCTGATCAAATTCGAACACCAGCGAAAGAAATCTCCAACCGAAAACAGAACAAAAGGAACCAACAACACAGCGAAGACGATTTCAGCGTCTTAGGACGAAACATTAACACATCTTAAGATGACCAAAAAAAGGTAAAAACAAAGAAACTAAAAACTTCAAACCGATTCCGCGAATGTTCGCTGTCCGATGTTCGCTTAACATGATTGCTGCTACTCGCTGATTATTTCATTTTTATAATTTATGAAGAAGTTCTGAGTTATTATCGCTGCCTTTCCTTCGCTACACGTTCTACATGAAGATTTCTTAAAGAAAAGTGTTTCTGCGCTGTGAAGCGTTAAGAGTTGTGCTTGAGCGATGTCCAAGTTGATGGAAATGGGAGTGTTTTAAGCTATGTTCTCGTTCATTCTTCGCCAAATTCTTCACAAAGACCGTCGAATCTTGTGCGTCTCTAGCAAGCGAAGGCGCTGGGTCATTAAATTCTCTCTTCGTTCGTCTTTTTGGGTGGACGCGGCAGAAGGCATGATTAAGAAATTGATGCACCTGTCGTTCGGGCTTCTTCTTTAACATCGCTCAAACTTGTTTGTAATGAAAAAAGTCTTTTTCGTAGCTCTACCGCCTAATGGACAAGCCGGAGAAGACACCGACGGTTCTATGTGAAATTTAATGATCGCAGACAGTCAATCAACTGGCACCGCACGCTGGGCTAACGAATACACTGCCAAAGTTTATTCTCTCGTATCGGAAGCCATAAAATCTCAAAAGAACTGTTCTGTAGCTTTTTGTTCTACATTGACATGGAGAGATCGGAGCGCGTGATTGAAATCAATTTCAGGAAGGCTTCTTTACCGCAAAACAGAGTCCCGCAACTGGCACAGTTCTTTTGTCACAAATACATAATGATGTCGGGTAATTACTGGCAAAAAGGAAGACTCGGATAATGAAGAAATGCTGATAAGTCATCAATCGGGAGCGCTGCAACATGCAAATCAATGTAACGACCTAGAAAAGCAAATAAAACTCGTTTGCGCTTCACTTTTGATTGAATTTTATTTTCAGCATAGGAATTAAATACTTTTTCTTTCGTGTAAAACATCTTCAGCATTAAAAATGTAGATATGTCGAGATAAGTTTATGCTCGATTATACGCGATTAAGCTCGGCGGATTTTAAGCTAAATTTTCATTCTGATATTCTTAATAATTACAGACTTTTGAACAAGCCCAATTTAATCTAGGTTTGATACCTCGTGAGATTTTCTTTAACGAAATTGTATCTTAACGGTTTCTTCTGCTACACCTTTGCTAAGTACAAATCTTTTTTATCAAATAAGCAACAGACTTTTAAGCAACATTCTTTAATTCTCCTTATTTAACTTTTGCGTGACGACTAGGGTTGGCAATCGGATACTTGGACAGCTTGTTTTGAAGTGCAATTGGCAGTGATTTTTTGATCTCAAAAGGGTTGATATCTAAAATTAATGGCAATTAACATAAATTAATTGACAAATTTTATGTTAGTTTTGACGGAAAGTTCAAATTTTTGACGAAAAGTTTTAGATTTTAGACAAAACGATCAAAATTTAAGCGAAGTCGTTTAAGTTTTAAGCAAAACTGTTTAAATTTTAAGCAAAATGTTCTAATTTTAAACAAAAAATTCAAATTTAGACGGAACTTGCCTTATGTTTGACAAGTTTTTCTACCAAAAACTTTGAACTTTCTAAAAAAAATTCTCGCACAAAGTCGAAAGACCTCGCAATTGACATAAATTTTGATCCAAACTCTGAATGTTTCTTAACACCAATCAAGCCTGTTCCATTATCCAATCATCAGCCCCACTCTTAATTTTTTTTCATGACTTTAATTTATAATTTGTCCGAATAAAAACTCACTTTAGGAAGCGAAAACAAGCGCTGAGAGCAGCAAACCAAAAAAGAAAACAAAACTAAAATCTCGGGATGTCACAAACTGTGAATTTTACGCGTAACTTCTTAATATTTTCTTTCAAATCACAGCATCAACATGGAACGAACGTAAAATTAATTAAAAAATAATAAATTTTTGACAACAGAAAAGAGAAAAGTCCGCGGAAGTTTATTTGCGATCCCTTAAAATTTAGATTTTCATATCGATCCTAAACAATTGAGCGACTAATGTTGGCAAAAAGGCATTTGCTGTTGAAGCATTCAATAATTACTTTAGTGGCGTTACTCGACGGATAAGAGAAGATCACCGGAGATCACTCTTTCCGCCGTCAGTCATGATATGAACGAAAATCGTTTCGATATGGACAAGTTTCGAGATATTTTTGTGTCTCGTGTTTTGAAATGTGTTTCTGTACCCTGGAACGATTTATGACCGGATTTAGCACCCGCCCGAGTTGTGTCGCTGCAACACGCTTGAGATCTTCAGTCGGAGTGGCGAGAAGTCGATCTTCTTGAAGCGTGGGAGTGACGCGAAGCGTTTGATGCTGGTCGGCGATATCGACCCCGATTTCTTGATCGTCGCCTGTGACAGTTGATTTTGCTCGTTTGAGTTGTTTTTGGCAGTCAGCCGAGAGATGGTTGCGTACTTCTTTGAGATTTCCGGGCTTTGCCCGTCGCTGTTGTTGTTATTGTCATGGAGGTTCTGCTTTCCGGTGAACGAGCCGAGCCGCTTTCCATTTCGCGATGGAATTTTGATTGCGCTCGATTCCTTCCTCTCGGTCACCGCTTCCGTTGTGATGATCTTTGGTGGTGATCGCTTAACGACGACGCCTTCGGCTGGTGAGCTTCGGAAGTGTGTCGTTCCGTTAAGTTTTGCGGGAACGTCGTAGTTTGGATAATATGACGCGATTTTTTCGTCCACCGAGTGTCGTTTGTTTTTTGAGTTGACTGCTGTACTCTCGACGTGTGAACTTTGCGTGTTCTGGTTGGACTCAATGATCACCAAAGGTACTCGGTTCATTGGAACGTAAGTCGGCTCGGCGGTTTTTGGCGCTCTGGGTGGCAGATGCGGGCTGACTTTGGTGGCTTTTGTCATGCAAACGTAGTGCGGTTCTTCTCGTCTCTCGTTGATATAGATGCCCTCGATTGGAAGTTTGTCGTAGTCGAACTCTCGCTTGTAGGTGATGGGACTGTCAAACGAGTACTTCAAGTGATAAAGCACGTCGTTCTTGATTTTATTTACGATTTCGTCGTTCTTCAACTTGAAGTCAAGTTCTTGTACCTTTTTCATGTCGAATCCTTTTCCGGGTCGCATCTCGAGATAGCCCGGTGGACTAGTCGCCGGCTGTGACTTGGGAGACGAGCTGTCAGCGTTCAAGTAGTAGCTGCTGCCGACGAGATTCACTGATGAAATGTCATTCTGGAGATGCAGCTCGAAATTCGGTTGAATGTTTCTTGAGGTATTTAAGTTTGGTTCTTCGTCGAGGTGTTCAGCTTCTTCGCAAAGGTTTTCGAGCTCGTATGAGTTGCTTGAGCTGATGTTGGAGGGGTTTTCGAGATCAAATGAGCAGTTGACGACTCCATTGTGGTTGAAACTGACGTCGAGGTGAGAGAGATCAGGTGACGAGAAGCTGTTGCGCTTCGCTTTGAGCAACTGGAGCTCTCGTGGCTGTGGATGGGTGGCCTTGTCTTTTCGTCTTGAGTCACCTCGCTTTGACTTGCCGAACACGTTCTCGAAGAGATTCCACTTTTTCTTCGACATTTCACTTTCTGGAGTGGTGTATGAGCGCTGCAGACTTGAGCAATCGGTGTTCTTGCGGACGCGGGGTGGAAGCGGAGGTGGTGATGAAGATGGTTCAGGTCTGTTATTTAATGTCATTACTTCATAGATCGCGGATGTTCGACAACTCCTTGATCTAAAACAAAAAGTTTCAGTTAGAAAAACTTCTAAAGCTCATTAAAATTATTCAAACAAACCTGCTAGATGGGTCCTGGATCTCTTCGTAGATGCCCGACACCCTTCTCGATAAATTTTTGTCCCAGTCCAAGCTAAAGCCGTTGGGAATTTGCGGGAGTGGCCCGAGAATGTCGTTGACATCGCGCACTTTGCAAGTCTCGTTCAAATTCTGATAAATTCCGGAATCTTCGGCGTCCACGAGGCTCTGCTCCATTCGACTGCATCGACTGCTTTGTAGGACATCTAAAATTTCCGACGAAAACAAACAGAAAAGTTAGCACGTGAAACAGTTTGTATTGTTCGGTTGAAATTGATTAGGCACACACATGTGACTCTCACACATGACTCTCGGCTAATTGATGGGGAATTTTCGGTTTTGTGTTTCTCTTACACATAAATCGCGACTCGCGACTATCGCGCAAAAGCAAAAACAAAGAATGAATCGCCGACACTACAGCGACGATGAAATCGTCATAAAATGTTCAATGTTCGCGCGCGAGCAAGGTTCTTACGTCTGGGTCTTGTGAGCAATCGCCAGCAGAGAAGATGAAATTTTGAAATTTTTTTTTCGCTTGACATGATACGTGCCCACAGCGAAAGTGAGTTGATGGACAGTTGCTTTAAGAGATCAACAGGTTTTTGGCGCGTTTAAGTCAAGAAAAAACCGTTATTCTTTGTGTTCCAACTATTTTGAGCAGTTTTCGAAGGCCCTGGCTGTGATTTATGACGCAGATTCACTTAATTTTGATGAGCGCGAGCGATCGACGATAATTCCCGTGCCTCGTGCGGGTGATAAACCCAAAGACATTTAAAAACAAGATCTCACCTCGTCGATACATCTCCAAATTCTGTATTTGACACTCGACCCAGCGCATGTGTGCCTCCATGCTGAGCTTCGAGTCCAAGGACAGGAAAGCGATGCAGCTCTTCCGGTTTTGCTTCCAATACAATCCGTAGGCGAACTCTTTCGTTCTAGATTTGACCTGTTGCGTTCGAGGGAAAAATAAGAAATGAGAAATGACGATGAGAGAACAGAAAATGTAAACAATTAGCAGTCGGCTCCAAACAAGCGACACGCAATGACGATATTTCGGGCGGACGGCAGTGAAAATAACAGATGATGACTACCAAAGGCCACTCGCAGGCATATGGTGCGCTTGTTTACCGAGAAAATTACGGCATCACGCAAATATCAAAAATAGAATCATTGACGATGCTTTCCATGGACTTTCTCGGGTCTTTTGATTTGTGTGCTGCCAAAACGTTTTTGTTTAAGATAAAAACCAGTTTATGGGAATTACAACGAAAAGCTATTTTTAATTGCTCGACAATTCTTACGAAATTCCTACTCCCTCGCGCGAGTACTCTACTCGGTGGCTATTTTTAGCCCCGTCATTCACGTTTTGTGGATTTTTTTGTGTTCGATGATGAATTACATGCATTTTTTGTGATTGCCACTCTTCCGTTCCGTTCGAAAACGACCACAACAGCGCAAATTAAATTGAATGGCTTCCCAATCGGAAGAAGAGTGAGTACAATTGACATCCTCTCGTCGACGCGCTGATAAGCGGAATGAGATAATGAAGCGTCTTCGCGTGAAGTTCGCGGTTACTCAAGTGCAAAGATGATTTTTTCACTCGTGACATAACCCGACAGATTTCCCGCGGGATTTCGCGTGACTTTTTCTACCGCCTGGGAATGCCAAACACAGACGGGTCTGGCCGAAGTGTGGCGCGTCATCATTTGGGCGGGAGTCAGTGCTTTATTGTGGTCATTAGCAAGTCAAGATTTCGGTCTACTGAAGATCGAAGTGATTAGCAAATGACGAACTACTTGTTTTGCAAACTTATCAGTAGACAATTCCATGATGTTTGGTGATGAAATTGCCATCCCGCGAGTCATCTTCCGCGAAAAGACGAATGACTGTCCACTCTCAATGGAACTTGGCAAAGCAACACTTGGATAAAAAAAAGCGGAGCCAAAAATAAAATGTGTTTCAATGGAAGTCGCGCACCGCACCCTGGCAATGACAATTTCACGTCTGGCGCCTGTTTTTAACAATTCTCATTTGCAATATATACAAAATGACTTCCCAGCAGAACTATTTGAAGTAAACAGGCTTCGATACTGCACATATCCGAGTAAACAGCTTCGAACCAACGTGCATGACGTCAATAAATGTTCACTGCGATCTCCAAGAAACCCGACGAACCGATATGTGTGACATGGTTTGAAGATAATGCAAACATATGAGCAGACATTTGCGTCACACGAAATTGAAAATGAAATAAGTTTGTTTGATATGGTGATTCTGGGAAAACCAGGCCCTTGATAAGAACGACGCTTAGATTCTCCAGTTGGATTTTTATCTCTTTGTGAGAACAGAAGCGGAGATCATCACTATGACTCGCTGATTTTTTCCGTAGGCAAGCGAAGAAAGATGTACGAAGAGGCGAGAAAATGAAGAAGTTGCAACGCCTTGAAATGTGCAGATCAGTTGAAAGTCGGCGACAGGTAGAAAAAAACTGGCGTCGGGGGGATGACGGATAGCAAAACACATTTGCTTCAGGTAAATATGCTCCGATAAGACTTTGCTATCGCCCTCGAATTGAAGAAAACAACTCCGCAAGCTTTTCCGCTGAATTTGTCGCGATTGTTGTGATTTCGTTATCGATTATCGGAATGCGGTATCGGTTTGGAGCCACCCAGCGATGTAAACTTGCACTTACCGGATAAATTTCTAAGCCTGGAATGTTGATTCTCAAGACGAGCCCGTTGTTGTTGTCGTTGACGGTCTTGTGGAATGTCAATTTCATGTAGCAGGGAAAGCACTTGATCGCCTCGATTTTTATGTAGCACCGCGTCCATGACTGGATGGAAAGCACAAATATGATTACTCGATTCCGATTCGAATCGTTGAAGAACTCACTCTTAGGGGCAGCCACTCGGTGCGCTTCTCACGAATATCCAACTTTACTTCCATTAACGAAGACAGTGTGTCCATGTTGCTTGCCGTTAGATTTTAAACTGAAAGCGATGAGAAACACAATGCATTGAGTGGAAATACCGAAAATAAAGAAGAAGAATGAATAAGTGAACACGCATACACAGTCGAGCGTCGATGTCAGCATGGCGAATGGGATTTTACAGCCAAACAATAACTGCGTCTGTGTGTATGGGGGATGGGAGACGAAGACGAGAAGAAAACGAGGGTGTAAAAGGACATTAAGACAACATTGCGTCTCCCGAAATCTCATTTCGACTTCTTTGTGGGAATTTAATATGACGCACTGTTGTCTCGGGCGGAGTGCGCCGTGATTTTGACAATTTGTCAACTAATTAAAGCCAGTCTGGTTCGGAAATGAATGTTTACTGATTGAGTTCGATCGTGTCCCGGATTTTATGCGTTTCACATTTCTCATCGATTAGTCACTGCACTTGAAGTCGACTGACCCGATAGCCAGATTGTGTATGTCGCATTTAATATTTTCATGTTGTTTTAATGCTGGTCTGGGTTCAATAGTCCATTAAAGACGAGCAGATGATTCTAACGTGATACAAAGACGTTCAATTAAATAAGAAGGATTCGACGGCAGATGGCCCGCAATTCTAACGAACAGGTGCTTTCTTCTTCGCTTCTTACGATCCTTCCTTAATTCGCATTTGCAGCCTCGAGATTTCGTTCAAGAAATGAACACAAAACGAAGAAGAAAAAAATCGATAAACAATTCTTCTTGTTATTGCTGTTTTTTCGAGATTTTGGCGCTTTTCTCTGTCCGTGATTTTTTCTTCGCACTCGTTTTCAATTAAAATTCTGGAAATTTAACAAACCTCCACTAAACTGCAACGCACCGGACTCTAATGATGAGTTTGGGAACTTATCACGGTTGAATTTTAACTAAGAACGCGACACGAAGGAAAATAATAAATGTGTGAAAAAATCGACGAGGTAAACAATGCTCAGTCGTTGCTATGTTTGCTCAGAAGGGCGCGCAGTAGCGATCGAAATCTAATTTGATTTTTGAAAAACCGTTAATTGCACCGCGCGTGAAAGCTTTCAAGTTGGTTTTATTTAGAGCTTTCAAGCTTTTAAAAGAAGAATCAAAATAAAAGCTGATGGATGTAGCTAGTAAAATTATTGTCAAAATTCATGTTGTCTAAAATTAAAGCTTAAAATTGAGAAAATATATTTTTAAACACAAATCTTAATTTTATCGAAAAAAATAAATAAATAAAATCCGAGCCCTGAAAAACATCCAACATCGCCATCAATTTGAAGGGTCCAACGACCGCCGTGTGTCAACTCCGTTCTATATCGGCCAGATGGAACTGGAGAAGGCCAGCTGCTGTCGTCTGTAGACATATTGCTAACGTCCATGACATGTTAAAAGAATTTTCAGCAATCAAGTGACTTCTGCGTGGAAGGAGCTGCGTTTCTGAAAGTGCACAGAATGCTTTTCTCATCGGATTCGTCGTTGTTCCGTCAACAATGCTGCACCACTTAAACTGAAGATGGATAACTTCACAATAAATTGTTCCGTAGTGGTATTAAACGATGATTTTCATCTGTAATTCAGAAAAATTAAGTTCTGAAGGTGAACTTACTTCAATTTGCTTGTACAGTAATGTTGAAGCTGTTACACCGTAGCTTAGAGTCAAATAATTCCGAGAGTATGCTTTCAAGTAACAACAGCGAACTTTCAATGCTGTCTCATTATGAGAAGTGCATTTCGCACTTTTCCATTGTGTTTTAATGTTGGCGTTCGTTTAAGTTGCAATAACAATAGTTCCAGGCATCTGATACTAAATCCGAACAACTAAATCTAGGTTTCTCTAAAACATTTCGATGTTTTTCTCATTTTTACATGAAAACCCAATGAAAACCTTGATTTGAACCTTCTCACTCAAAGCATGACGCTTGTGATTTAGGGCATGAAAGCAGCATGAATTGTTATCGAATGTTCAGGCAAAGGTCCAGATAATGTAAAAATAAATTTATTCAAATTTTCATAGATTTGTTTAGCCTTGTAACAACATTTGTAAGGGCTTTGAATGTATCTCGTAGCGCACGAACAGAAGTGAAAACGACGCTGAAAACTATCAGCATCG
>JPYR01000527.1:3134-30138 GCA_000775305.1 Belgica antarctica | reverse complement strand
ATGAAATTTAATATGGTTTTTATTTTATATTTATTTCATTTTATTGTGATATTTATGAAGACACGCGTTCGACCGGCACACAATTTATTTTAATATGGTGAGAATTAGTATTTTAAAACCAATAAAAATTTAAATTTTTTGATCATTAAGTAAATAAATTGTCTCAAAAACAATCGGCTACGGATTGGAACGAGCTTGAATTATGAGTTCATGACGAGAAGTTGAGGTAAATGGTGTTGGATGTGGAGAAAGGGATTTGTCAAAAGAAGCTTGGAAGGCAGAGGTTGAGCTGGAAGTTTGGCTTGAAAAGGATTTAGAACATTATGAACAGTTTTTGGTTAATTTAAAAGTACAAAATATAAGTGTAATTGTATCATGAGCAATCGAAGTTAATTATAAAAAAAAACTTTGTGTTCGAATACTATTTGAATTTGACATGCGCTCAGTCAGATGTGATGTTTTGCTTAAAAGGTTTAAAGTTTGTACTTTTTAACGTGCTAACTAAACTTTAGAAAGCAATGGTTTTAATGCCACCAAAAATCACTGATATTTCTTAGATTTATTTTGCCTTCCTCAAAGTGTGACATGCTAATTGGACAACCGCTGCTGTAGCCCAAATCCAACGCCAAACGCTTTATTTTTGGTCCGAAACGATTTTTCATGTCGCCTAAATTGGAAAAACACACAAAATATTTAGTCAAAGGTTTTGTTTAACACAGAAACATGTTTTATTAGTCAAACACCAGCCAGCGAATCAACATTCTTCAACTTTTTTTTATTGACTCGCTTCTCTTTCGCCTTTTTCTCGCTCCTTCTCCAACGAGATTAATTGATTTTCAATTTAATAAATTCACATGTGAGTTTTGATTTATTGATTAGACCGGAAAATAAATGTTAAGCACTTAAATTATGCTTTATTTGTACAAAGTTGGATAGAAATATTTCAGTAGGAACGAAATACCGATGTTAAGTCATTCCATTTGAATATTCTAGCAATTCTTCATTCACATTGTTGGTATTTCGAGTCAAGGAACAACGTTGTGCGGTAATCGACAGGCTTTTTGCTTTCGCTCAACTCTATCGACCACCCAAAAAACCAATAACGGACTGCACACTAACTTTCCTTGGCGCTGTGCCAACCGAAGCTAAGAAAATATTCGTTTTGTTGACACCACTTTTGCAAGAAACAATGCTGCTATTAGTTGATTTATCTGTTTCACTTCATAAGCTGCAGTTTAATGCGCTACTTACTGTTGTACCTGAGATATTTATTGCTAATATTCCACTCGACAAAGATATTTCTCTCTTTGATGGGTAAACTACAGCAGAGCATTACACCCACGACCCGATAAATAAATATTGTTGCAAATTTGTCTGCAACTGATCGGATTTTCAAGACAAGGGCGTCACTTCAGGGAATTTAAATGTTTGAAACTTGCTGTAATGTTCCAACGAGTTTCCACAATAATTGAAGTCGAAAATTAAATTTATCTACATTGTTGGTTGAGAATTTTTAATCAACACCTTCAATGATTAGCGGTCCAACTAAGCATTGTCAATTTAAAACGAGTCTTAGGGCTTTTTGAGCTAAAATAAAATTACAAAATACATTTTTTGCGTTAACCTTTTGATCAGCACTATCTTCACCTAGCATATGCAGTCGGAAGAACTTGTGATAAGAAGATAATTGTGCAAGGTTTCATGACATTTGTAAGGTTTTGATCTTAACAGTGAGTCAGAATCTTCATATCAGATTACTTTTAGATCTATTAGAAGTTGCTGTTGGCTGTCCTGTAACGGTTGCGACACTTTTCCACAATTTCACTCCGCTGCATAAATTTCCCCCAAAGACCGTCGATAAACGTTCTTCGATAGCATCTCCAGACATTTTTGAAAATCCATCAATACCAAAAGTATCAAATTTCATCAGAATCGCTTAGAGTAGCCCAAGCAACAGACATTAGCGCAGAATTAACAAACAGCTTTGACTGGGAACGTGTAAATTGAGAGTCTCGATGCATTTTGTCCCGGGAACTCGAATACGACCTGTCAGGTGGAATGAAATAGTTAATAAACATGTCACTGGCCTGCCCATGAGGTTTGGCTTTAAATACACTATGAGTTCATATTTCTCGTCGATTTATAAATTATTTCCGTTTCGCGAATAAATCGCCGCGATATTTATGCCCGAAAACGAAAACACTTTTATCTGCAGCATCTCATCTCGTCCGCGTCGCTTGTAAAAGTGCATTCTGAGGCCGGGGTTAAGAATTTAATTCGATTATTTATATATTTCGCCATAAACTCCGCGCGAAGAAAGACTTCAATGATCGAAAAGGAAAGCAGGCGACATTGAGATGCAAAGTTTTATTAATTTTCCATAAATCTTTTCGTTACTTTCTTTGTTTGGGTGAGAATGGCGAGGCAAATTATCGCATGATGCAAAAGAAAGCCGTCGATAACTTCTAATTTCCAGCTTGTCACTCGCAAACACGATGACCGGGGACTGAAAACTCATATTTTCGTTCAATTGAATTCACGCGCGCTGTGAAAGTTCTCAATATTTATATTTTATAGCCGTTTAATTGCACATAAAAAGTGCATCTCATCATGACCACATGTTGCATTTATTGTTGCGGAGGTGTTTTAAATGATCTCAGTCGGCATGACTTCCACGCTATCTCGATGCTTAATGTGTTTTCCTTCTATCCACAGGCGAATCAGCAGGTCTCCTTAAATTATTGTCAGATTTCATTAATTATAAACGTTATTAGTGATTCTCGATATGAAATATTGTTTCAAACTGCACACGGAGGTTTTATGATATGTTAAAGTTGTAAATAAGAGTTGTTTAAAAGAGAGAGAAGAATGATTCGAGTTGGGGAAGATTATGAGTGGTGTAACGGTGGAATTTGATTAATTGTAATTGATTTCGTTCTTCATAATCAAGTTTAGCTGAAAGAGGCGTTAGTACTCTAAAGAAGAAATGTTTAATCCTATCTGATAAACACTTGTTATTAGAACACCTTGAGTTCAAATCCAGTCACCACTATATGACGATTGTTGATTTTTGAGCATTATTAAGTTTTTTTTTCATAATTTGTCAGATATTTTTCTTAGTTCATAGTATAATCGACAATTGAAAGGCTCGGGTTCAATTTCTATCATCGCACAAGTTTTCCAATTTTTTCATAGTTTTCCAGTTTTTTGGTAGTCATTTTAATATTCCAATGACACTAAAATGCAGTGAAGTACCAGTGAAGTAGACGTTCCATATCTGTTCCAATCACAAATTACCATAAATTCCTTCCTATTACAACTTGTCTTAGATTTTTTATCGACTCGAAACGCTGCTGCTTCCACGACCTTTAATGCCACCCAAATCAAACAGACAGTTTATGTGTTATCGATAAACAAATTTGTGGCGTTTCTTCTTTGTTTAATGTTGTCTTGAAAACAAGAAGGGAGAATCTCATGAACATTTGCTTCTCCTTGGGTTAATTCGATTAAAAGAGAACAGAAAAATTTATATTTCAACAACATTCTCTTGTTGCTGTTTATTTTTGCTGGCTGTTTAAGCATTTTGCATGTTATTTTCGGCTGATGTTTTGTGTTTTTATGAGTTTTATGAGGGCATGTGGCGATTATGCGTTTCTGCTGCATGCGATCTATAAATTTCAATTGATCGCAAATTGAGCCAGATTTGTCTGTGTTTGATTCTTAAGCAAACAAATTATTAATTTGCATACACTGCAGTCGATTCCAGTGAAAAATGCCACAGCCGAAATTAATCCACTTTTTGAGAAACAGAACGATTAATCAAGCCACGATCTAAAATCTCTTATGATACATTAATGGTCTTTGAATAATTTTCCACTTCTCATTTACATAAATTCATCGTTTAAAAATATGAGCCACACACCAGATCGCTTTTATGGGTTTTTAATAGGCTTTCCAAACAAAACCGCATCAGAATCTCATTCAAATTCATAAACATTTCAATATCTGTTACTACGCATGAGACAAGGATCGACTTTTATTTGTTTTTGTTCTTAAAAATCTCAAAATAAACAAACAATCAGAGAATTCAACTTTTCAACCCTTCAGCCGCGTTGTGCATTTATCTGCATCATCTCTAGTCCTAGCCCCGGAAAAATGTGTATGCAGATGCTGTAATTATTTGTTTTGTTTACAGTGAGATTGAGAAGATCATTTTGTTCCTGAATTTACATAAAACATGAATTTTTAGGAGATTTAGTAAATTGACGAGTGTTTTGAATATAATTTTTGGGACGGATCTGTTCATAGCAAAAATTTGAAAATTTTGGAAACATGACGTCAATTGTTTTCAGATTGGAACATCGTACATTTCCAATTAACTCAATTTAACTTACTGTTGGCTTCAAATGAATTTCCAATCTCAGGAAACTTGAATTTTATTTGGTAATTTCCTTAATTTTTTTTACAAATTGTGACAATGATAAAGCGCGACTTCAACCAAATTAGATTTTCTTTGTCAAAAGATCTGATAGTTCCTGAACGGTTCAAACAAAAAGTCACGTAAGTTCCAACTGAAAAGTAGCTTCTATTGTTCACTACATCTTTTCCCATCACCCAAGCGTCTTGAAGAGAAACTTGCAGATGCCAAAAACTTTACTGACACTTACTGGAAAAATTGTTGACAACATCGAACTTCCAGAACAGTTTTACTGGTCAACCAACGATGTTCTTCAATGGCTCGACACTATCGGCTTTCCTGAATACCAAAACACTTTTCGTGAAAACTTTATCACCGGCCGCCGCTTGTTGGCTGTTGATGCAGTAGCGCTTATCAAAATAAATGTCAAAAGTTTTGATCACATCAAGGCTATCACTGGAAGCATTCGAAAGATGTTTAAAACTGAGTTGGAAACTTTCTTCCGAAGCATTTCCTTGACACCAAAAGACCCAGACACGCACTTTAAGTTCTACAAGATTCCAACTGGCCCGATGCGTGAACTTTGCGTTCGCACTGAATTCTTCAAGAAAATCAAGCTGATGGATCCATTGGCAGTCCCCTTGAACCATTTCGAGCGGTTGCATCAGTGGCTGAAGCACATTCCCGAATTTCAATCCATCCGAATCGGTGGCATTAAGCGCATCAACTTGTTCTACGTCAAACCCAACATGAACCGTGAACTTGAGGTCTACAATGAACCGCTGACGTGCATCTGCAAGATGCCACCGTGCAACTGCCAGTGGACCAAGAAAAGCATGCGCAAACCGTGGCGCTTGGCATTTTTGGTGCAGGTTGACGAAGGAAACTACGACGAAGGGATCTGCGCCAATTTCCGCAACCAAGAAGAAGTCGATGTGATCGTGTTCGACGACAGCAACGACCACGCTGACACCTAAAACGCTTTTTTGCTTCCATTGCTTCTTAAAATATCTCTAGATCGCAATTAAAATCGAGCGGCCAATCATCTGCGACGCTCAAACTCCGCCCTTTTCCACGGTCGGAAAAAATCCACGCAAGTTCCAATAAACCGAGATCAACAGACACAAAAAAACTTCTAGCCGTGGATTTTACTTTAATTCGTCATTCCGGCATGAAACTCGTTTGACTTCATTCAGTCCACGTTCTTTCGCTGCAGTGGGTGAACAAAAAACTTTGTTGTATCCAGATACATTTCACGGATCAGTGAGATCAGTTTGCTTCGATATCTCAACGGATTGAGTCGGAAATATTTTTTCCTCGCTCGGAATTTTTCTTCGTAAAAATGGATTCGATGGAAACGGAAAGTTTCTGTTCCAACAGTTCGTCGGACGTGAACCTGCCGAAAGATTACAGTTTATCGTCGTCGGACCTGACAGTGAAGAGTGAATTAATCGAAACGAACAATAACACAATCAGCAAATCGATGAAGCTTAATTTCGGTGTTGAAAGACTGCTTGCGAAGTGCGACAAAAAGTTCGACAACAAAATCCGTTTCGGCGATGAACTTTTAATCAACAGAAACTTTTATTCACAAAGCGACCACGAAGTGCTACTCAATCTAAGTGCCAATAATTCTCACAGTCAGCCGGAAATCGGAAGCAATCAATTAGGAATTAATTTATTACACCAGCAGCTGTCCAACCAGAGCCTGGTGCTTAAGCCGTTTCCAATTCGGTTCGGAAGAAGTCACAACGGTAAGTAATTTGCAATTTTCACTCAATCATTGATCGTTAAACACCGATCATTTGCAATAAACTCGATTCTGCGCCATCTGGAATGTGTCGTTAGTCAGGAAAAGTAAATTTAAACAAATAGCTGGAAATTTGTATGATTTTCCCTCGATCATGTGTGAACATTTACAAATTATAAGCGTTCACGAAAGAAATTTTCCATGTGGTCGACGCTGCGGAGAACTCAAAAAACAATTTTCTCGCGTTTAATTGATTCTTCGAGAAAGAGATTTTTATTGCAAGTTAATGAAAAGCTGGAGTGATGATCGCGTAAACAAATCATTCGATAATTAGGCGTAATAATTGGGAAGAAATTCGAGAAAGAAATGAGTTGATTTGAGGGATTTTGATTTGAACATTTAGAAAAAGCTGTTGCGAACAAGATACGAGATACCTAGTGTGTGGTGCGTTAGGATTTGAACCTTTGATGAATTTCAAATTTATAATCATTAATTGCACCTGCTATTGGCTCGAGTTTTATATAAAAATTTAACTCGCTTTGCGGCTATTTGAAGTTCAATTTTCATTCAATTTCATTGAAAAACGTAAACTTCTCCCTCAACTAATTAAATCAAATAATTAAAGTTTAACAATTTACACTTTATTCACAAATATCACGGATAATAAATGAACAATTTCAAGTGTAAATTTACAAGTTGACCGAAGTTGACCGACAAGTTGACTAAAAGATTCCAAGCAAATGTCTTGGACGATTCCGTCGCATGAACATAATTTTTCGCAATTTTTTGATTGGATTCGAGCCCAAAATCTTTGTTTGCAACAATTTAAAATTTCAAACCCAATAACCGCATCTTGTTCTGTGCAATACACTCTTGCAGAACTTCATCGGCATTAAAACTAATTCTAATCGCCCACATAAAACTTTTTCAATTCCAATTCAATTCGATTCCAGCCAAGTTCATAGCAGTGCTAAGTACTTATTATCTGTTGGAAAACCGATGCCAATTCAAAGAATCATGAGGCTAATAAAAAGATCTGATTCTTAATTAATACGATCGTCGAATGAAATCTAAATTTACCTTTCAAATAAAAAGCCAAAAGGCGAATCCGTGAAGATCATTATCGATGCCGAGATGAGAGAACTGCGAAGAAGAAGATTTTCGTTTGAAGAAAATTTTTATTGGAAAATTCTCTAATCGTTTGTTTACAAACGCGCACAATAAAAACTTGGCCCCGGCAATTCCAAGCTTTGTTAATTGAGAATAAATATTTGGGGAACGTGGAAAAGTTTTTCATCAAAAGAATCGATTCGGCTGAAGAGGGCCTCGAAGTGTTGTTTAGACGAACGCGCATCACTTTTCGAACGAATTATTGGGTGTAATGAAGATGAAAAGCACTGGAGATGATTGCTTAACACTTCCCGAGTGATTTATTTAATCCTAAAACTGTATAAAAACACGAGATAAATCAAAGAAAATTTATTATCGACACGGAAACGGAAGCAATTAAAAAGTTTAATTGGTAATTAATTGCAGGATTCGCGCATCAGCCGCCGAGTTATTTTCAATCAAACTTCAGGAAGGTGTCGATGACATCGAACATCTCAAACTCGGTGCCATTCAACCCGTACCATCACAGCATTATGAGACTGCCAGCTATGAACCAAATGTCCCCAAATAGCAACGTTTCGCAGTACTTTAATCAGAAGATCTCGAAGTCGAACATGAACGAACCGAAGCCGCAGCAGATCTCGAACACAAACGGATCGTCAAACGTGAAGCGAAAGCGATCGTGGAGTCGCGCCGTGTTCAGCAATCTCCAGCGAAAAGGTCTCGAGAGACAGTTTGAGTTCCAGAAGTACATCACAAAGCCCGACAGGAAAAAGCTGGCAGCACGATTGGGCTTGAAAGATGCTCAAGTCAAAGTTTGGTTTCAAGTAAGTTGAGTTTTGGGAAAAAGTTTTGACCGTTACAAATGTTTGCTTAAGCATTTGATTCTAGATTTGTGAAATTATTATACATTCTATTTTCGATTCCCTTGATCTGTTGATATTTATTATATCTATGACTAGCTTAATTACCAATTTGTTCTCAACCCAACAGAACCGCCGCATGAAATGGCGACACACAACTCGCGGCACAACGATACCGAACAAAATCATCGGCGCCAGTGAGAACTCAGAATTGAACGAAGACGACGAACAGTTTACATCGAGTAGCGACGGCGAAGACGGTGACATTGATGTTGTTACAGATAATTGAGTGTCACTCAAGTGAAAGCAAGTTGCAATAAAACAGAAAAATTATTTTCAAGTCGATTCCTGGGAAATTCAAAAGTTGAGACAGTTTTGGGTGGATCGGGAATGGATTCCATGTGTAACATTTATTTCAACTCGTTGTTTCGTTCCCGCTCAGATCATCTTTTGTTTATAATTTTCAACATCCTAAAAATTGTTTACGAAAGATGCGAGATGTGTGTATCATTTGTGTATATGAATCGTGGGTGTTGATTGAACTTCATGATCGATTTTCATTCGTTATTTTATGTTTTCCCCATAAAATTGAAATTTTTGTGCCTTTGCTTTGTCTTTGATGGCGAAGGAATGGTCGACAGAGTGTGTAGGACTTGTGTGGCTATCGTGGGATCCTGCAGCTTGCAGGCAGCTACGTTAGGGTTTGCCATGAAGTTAATGGCGTTGGTGGGTTATGAAAGGCAAGGAATTAAATTTGAAGTTTGCTGTTAATAAAAAGTTGTGGTTGGTCTTGATGAAAGTTTTCACACATTTTATAACACGAGAACTGTGCAAATTGATGTTCAAGACAGTCCATCAACCATTTCTTACGACTGTTTAAAACAGTTTTGAACATTTTCAACTTTCTCTTCGTAAACTATCTTAATTTTCTGAAAACTTCCTGAAAACAACATTTTAAAAACACTTTCAAGTTTATTAACAATCAAATTTGAATTTTTATTCATCCATCATTGCAGTTTTTCGTCTTAAATCTCAAATGTTAAGAAGCAACAAAGGGAAACAAAATTTAATTCAGAATCAACTTAGTGAAGTTCTATTTTTTCAATTTGATTTGGCGTGCAGTCTTAAATGTCAACTCTTGTTTTGTCAATTGGTGACGTTTCGGTCCGTTTATTGGACCATCTTCAGAGCGTAGACAAGAGTTGTAGTCAGCAATTGACAAAACAAGAACGTTGAGACTGTACGCCAAATCAAATTGAAAATTATCAATGTCAGTCGACAAAAGAATCAAAATTAGTGAAGTTCTTTTGTGAATCCATCGGGGAAAGTAATTTTTAATCAAATAAATCTGTCGAGACTTATCATGCCGAATAAACGAGAAGTCTAAACAGAATCGAAGCTTATATCAAAAATATTTACATTATGAAGAAAAAATCTCGAAAATTAATTTATGGTCCACTTGGCGGATGTATTTGTTCAATTTCGTTTTAATTTTCTCTCCGGATTTTTACTCCTTCACCTCTTTCTGGGCGCTGGTCACCGGTACGTTCAGCTTGTTAGCGCTGTTGTTGTTGGTCGCTGTTGCGTTTGTCACCAATCGAGTCGTGAACATTCGGTCTGATGAACCTGGAAATGTTAAAAAAATTACAGCACGTGCATACAATATCTCATGTGATTTTAATCAGAGATCATTAAATCTGTAATTTCTAACAATTTTATCTCAATTCGAGTTTTTTCTGTTTTCCAATTGATCGGCTAAACTTGATTCTTGAGTTCAAAATTAAGCAGATCAGCACTAAAGCTTACCTTGCTGTCCCATTGGGATGACTTTCAGACCTTGCAGAGTTTTGATTCCCTGAAAGTTGGCAGGCAGAATGATTTGCTGTGAGAATTGACCGGTTTGAGTTCCAGGTGCTGCCAGCACTACTCGATTTTGCTGTTGCTGCTGTGGATTCGTTTTTATCACATTCTGCGAAGGAAGGAACGCCATTTTAATAAGATTAGTTATCTATAACCGTATTTGTTCATCAAGTTATTGTTCACTGAGCCTTAAACTTGCTTAATTAACAAATAATCTTAACAAATAAAATTCCAACTCACTTTTAGTACTTTGATCGTTGATCCGAGAATGATCGGACGCTGTCCGTCTTGGTTGGCAGTCGAAACGCTGACTCCTTGATTGATTTTCTGTTGATTCAGCGACTGCACCTTCACGATTTGATTTCCCAACATCACCGTCTGCGGCTGCGAAGTCATTGGCTGGTTGAGCATGTTCACGTTGCCCTGGAAATTAATTAAAGTTTTATTTATTCTGAAGGTCCAATGAATGTCGTTGAAATGTTACCTGTGTCAAAATGTTTCCTTGAACCTTCAACGGCTGGCCCTGCGAGTTTAGAATGAAGGTGCCGTTGGAAGAGTTGCTGGCTTGAAGCACCAAGCCCTGACCGCCTGTTGTGCTGGTGGTGCCAGTCACGTTGGACTTGCCAGCGATTATCAGCGGCTTTCCGCCGATGTTGGCGATGTAGTTTTGTGAGTTGATCATTCTGGAAGGTAGGAAAACAAATTTAGTCCCTGTTTATATTACAAAAGAGGAGCAAACTCACTTGATACCACCAGTCGTCTTGATTCCCTTATTGGCGAGAGTTTGAACGTTGATCAGCTTCGCTCCAATCAGCTGCTGTGCTGTGATCGACCCACCTTGCACAATTTTGATCGGCTGACCTTGCGACGTTATTTGTTGTGACTGTGAAGACGCGTTGTTGATGATGTTGGCCTGAGTTGTGATGAACTTTTGTTGATTGTTCAGTGAAATTATGTTCTTGCCCTTCGAGACGACTGCGTACTGAGTGACGTTCGTGCCAGGCGCTCCAGAAATCTGAATCAAGCCAGATTGACCACCAACGTTGCCGCCAGCAATTTTGAACGTCGTTTTACCGTCGAGAATTTGTCTTCCAGCAGCTGTTACCATACGAGCCATGATTGGCGAGTTTCCGCCTTCAGACTTCTGCGCCATCGACACGATTACCTGAGGCTGCTGAATCATCGTCGTCGTGCCTGTTTTTATGATTTTCCCGACGTTTCCGCCGACACTCACCAGCGGTGGCGCCTCTGACGGCTTTGAGACTTGCGGTTTCACAACCATCGTCTGCTGGTTGGTGCTTTTGAACTGCTTCAGTGACTGGAACAGCGTTTGACGCTGTTGAGGCGTGAGATTTGCTGGCGAAACGGTCGTGATTTTGCCGTCCGATGAAGATTGCTGGATTTGAATGACTTGTGGTGACGTTGTGTTCACTCCAGATGACGAAATCGTCAAGCCAGGCATCTTTTGCTGGTTGCCACTCAGCAGAAGCTGGTTTTGTCCCTTCGCCTTCTGCTGTTGAACAATCACGTTGGTCAAGATCTGTTTTTGCTGAGAAAGCATCGTGACCGGCGATTGACTCTTGGGAATCGTCATGGCGCTGATGATTTTGCCGCCTTTCTGGCCTTGCATTGCCGAAGAAGTCAAAATGATCTTCTGCTGAGGGTTGATCACATTCTTGCCGCCAACTTGGTTGACCTTGATGACATTCCTGGGCTGAACTTGCGTGATCTTGCCTTGCATTGACATCGGCGACGTCGCGTTGCCAAGTTTTGATGCGTTCACGTTGACCGACACGTAAGTTTGATTGCTGTTCGGTGACGATTGCGAAGCCAAAGGCGGCGTCTGGCTCTGGTTAATAATGACTGACTTGCCGGCGATTCTCCTTGCACCAAGCGTTGTTGTCACTTTCGGAGATTGCGAGCGATTCGCGTTGATGTAAACTGATTGTGCGCCACTAAGTCCAGGCGATGTGTGTGCGTAAGTGCCGAGTGAGGGCGATGACGTGATGATTCGTATCGGCGACATCTGCTGAACGTTTTTAAGCGACAGTCTCGCTTTGGGATCAGAACTCTTGACGATCGGCGTCGTGTGCGCATCCAACGAAGCTTCCACATCAAACGCTTCCATGCTTCTCTCATTCCCGATGGTTTTGATAAACCTCTTAGGCGGAATCTTCACCGGAACCGGCGATGGTTTCGAAGTCATCGCAGTGATTGGCTTGATGAGATTGACAGGCGATGTCAGCTTCGTCGTTTGATAATTACGAACAAGCGAGCCTGGCGTTGTTACTACTCGCATCGAAATTGGCATCGGTTCAGTCTTGATTTTCTTAAACACTGGCTTCTTCTGCCTATTGATAGCCGCTTGCTGCTGCATATGCATTCTTTCAAAGTCGCTCTCGCTCCGGTTTCGGTGCACGTACACCCACAACTTGCGTTTTGTGTCGAACTTTATGCAAGGATCGACCTCGGCGTGAATTCTGTCTAAGGCGCCACTGACGATCGTTTGGATGACTGCATCGGACGTGCCGGGCAGGATGTACTGACTCGACTTGAGTAACTCGCAGATGTCCCATCGAGTTCCTTCGCCGTTAGGCAGTCGAGCCGCTGAGTCGCGCACCAGCGCAAGAATCGTGACGAAGTTCGGCCGCTCAGCTACAAGCGTATTGTGATCGCGGGCTTTCGACGCTGTTGGTGACTGTGCGAATGCGCCCTTCAAAGGACCGACGACACTTTCGTAGCCATGCTGACGATAAGTGAAAGGCAGATGCGGATTTTCGTAGCGATGACGCTCTTGGACTCTAAACGCTTGAATTTCTTCGTCACTCGCAGGTTGCACTCGCCAGTCCGTTCGACATCTCGCGATCGGTGGTGACACAGCCTGCAAAAGGTGGTTTTCTTCGTTCTTCTCCGGACTAGCCATGGTTTTCGAGATCACCTTGTGTTTGAACTGATTCGATGCTTTAATTCCCATCTCGTTGCGTCGTCCCAGCCAATACTGACATAGCGGCGCCATTCTCGTGTCTGAGTCGCGTCCAGCACCGATCCACTGATAAATATTCATCTGTGACTTAAACTCGAGGTACGGAACGTAGCCTTCCGGCTGGCCCTGGAACTCGCCGGAGAGGAAATGCACCGCCGAGATCAGGAGCGCACTCCAGTCGTTCGCTTGCGAGTACCAATCGTTCATCGAAGCAAATGGATTCGCAATCCACAAGTTTATTCGGTACCGCAGCACTTCCAGCTTCATCCGGTGATCGCGAGTCGAGCAGAAAATGTCGCGAATGAGACTCAAGAAGCACGCCTGCATCTCGTTGCGTGTTTCCGGCGACTTGTCAGTCTCGTCAGCGTCGGTGTCGTCCACCAAATCATTTGGATCCATCACGACCGTCGGCCTGTTGATGACGATTCGCTTGTTCTGACCAACGGTGTTGGCTTTCGTCACGTACGAGTTCTTCATGACGCTGCCCGCATCGAGAATGATCTTCTTGCCCGAACGGATCTGAGTGGTTTCTAAGCTCGGTCGCTTGCGACTCACGATTATGTTACCCGGCTGCTGCGGGTAGATCGTCTTGATCTTCGTAGCAGGACGCACAGCCAGTTTTTGGTTGTTTTTTTTTGCTCCGCCTTCGTTCGGCTCGATTTTGATGATGTTCGCCTTGATCCAGTCTTCTTCGTCGGTTTCACTCTGCGACTTTAGACCGCGATCTTGAAGGTTGACACGGCCAATTGCGTTCTTCCCTGTGAGTTTCACGTTCTTGCTCAACATGATCGGGTTTGATTGCGTCCCGAGCCGACCTGTTGGATATGTCGGCTCCTGTTTTATCCGTGCTGGCTCGATGAGAAGCGACTTCTTCGTCAGCGTCGCGTTGTTGACCAGTTTTCGAGGGTTTATTGTCAGTTGTGTGCGGGCGAGAACGTCTTTCAGCTTGATTTCGTCTATCTCCATCTCAGGCTGGTCCTAAAATTAGACGAGAAGCGTGAGTCGGCAGTGTTGACAGCAGTTGACCTAAAAAGTTGTGCAAATCCTTACCGGTTCGATCAACTTGCGTTTTCGATAGCTCTGCAGCATTTGTTTGTACCGCACATCAGATATCGCCGGGTTCGTCAGGTGATCCCAGCTCTTCTCTCTCGATGAGGTCGTGCTGAAGATTCTCATGTCAGCGCCGGGGCTTAAACTTCCCTAAAATACGGACAGAAATTAATTCTGATCGACATTGCACCAGATTCGATCTTACCGGTTCGCTGAGTTGCTTGATTTGCTTCTTGGTCAGTTGCACTTGCATGCCTTCCGGCACCGTCTCGTCGTCAGATAATGCGAAGCCGAGCTCTTCGTTGAGCTTTGAGATTTCTTGGAAGTATCTGCGATTTGCTCGCATCGTCGCCGATGACGACGACAGTCTTGGAACGGGCGCGGATGAGTGAGGCAGTTGAGGGAACGACCCAGCTGGGCATCGGTACGCGCTTCTCAGCAGCTTTTCTCTCGACGAAACGAGTCGCTCTGCGAGTAAACTGATTCTTTCACATTCTTGGATTCGCTGTTCCCGTTCTTCAGCTTTCTGGACGCTCTTCCGGTAGTGAGCAATGTCGGGACGGTAGTTTCCGTCTTGTAGGTTGTTGTGGAAGGCGTCGAGCGGCGACTGCCCGAACAAGGTCAGAGAATTTCCGAAAAGCTGTTGCACTGTGTCTTCGCGTTCTTGCTCGTTGTTCTCGGGAAATTTGGGAAGAAATGTTACGAGATGCTGCCGCTCATCTTCCGTCAGCTGCTGCCATGTGTCGAGCGAGAAGAACTCCTTGAAAATCTCAGAGTGCTCGCACAGCTCCTTCGGTAGATGGAACTTCTGGTCCAATATTTTTGCAATTTCAACGTTATCTCCGAGTGACTCATCGTTGCTCTCGGCGGTGGAGTTTGCGGTGGCCTCCGAGCCGTCGCTATCGCTATCGTCGTTCATCATTTGGCGCTCTGGATCCATAGTCAGCTGTAACCTTAAAAACACCTCAGGAATATCGAAAAGCGATTCACAAGCGCCGTACTTTACATTTCAAGAAGAACTCGCTTCTTCTTTTTTATCGCTCGCGTTTACTTGTAGAATAACAACAAGAAGACGAGCGCGAATGTGTAATTCACTGCTTTGGTGCCCACAAAATTCAACTTTCGAGCAGTCAAGTTCCTTAGCTTATATTTGTTTACGAGTTCTCTTCCCACTGATTGGCGACTTTTCGCAACTTCACATCACTTTGAAAAGTTATATAATTGGCATCATCGCTGCGATTGTTCTCTCGTTGGCCTTTCTTTTCTTTCTGCACTTTGCGACGATACTTTTCAGCTATTATTTTTGCAAATTCCACTTTTCACCGATCGGAAATCGCGTTCTTCGACGAGTCTTGACTGTTTCGAGCACGGATGATGACGCGAACGTAGGTGAACTTTCCGAAAAGTAGCTTGGAGTGATTCTCGCTGCTACAACTCGTGTCAAAAAGTAGAAAAAGTCGACCGATTTGAAGTTGAATTGAATGCTTTTGGGCTTCTCTACCCCTCGCGTTGCTGGTGCGTAGTCAAACCCTGCAGATTGTGTAGTTTGAGCCCTGGATGTTCAAAAAGACCGTTAAAGTGGTGAGAAATTTGGTGAATTAAATTTTGAATTTTGAAAAGCCGTTAAATATTAACAAAAGCAATTTTTTTGCAATATTTATCAGAAAATTAAAGAAGTTTACAATCAGGTTAAAGAGAATTACAGTTTCTTCAAGTGTGAACGAGTGTTCTCCAGATTCCAGCCACTCTAACCGATGGAGAATCGGTTGTTTCGCGTGTACTTCTGGTACTTGACGCTCGTAGCTTCGAGTTCCTTCTTCAAGACGTTCGACTTTCTCCCGCGGCATTTAGGGCAGAACCTGAGAATAATCTATTAAGTACGAGTTATACAAGTCGAGCGAAAATTCTTACCATTTTCCAGGCGGATCCTTCTTCAGATTGACACACTCGAAGTGGAACCATTCGATAGAGCAGGATTCCTATGACAAAAAAAATTGAATTAACATCATTTTAACTTTGAATTTCTTCCACTCACATTATCGCAGCAAACCATTCTTCCAAACGACGGCTTGTTGCAAACACAGAACAGATCCTCATCGGGCTTGTTTCCTGATTCATCAGTTCCTTCAACGTCATCCGATTGCTCATCGATATCTTCTCCGCCCTTGCTGTCGCTAGCTTCAGAATTTTTTGCACGCTTGCGTGACTTGCCTTTCCACTTTGTGATCGGAATTTTCTTGGTTTTGACTGGTTCCTCGTTAACTTCTGGCTTTACCAACGTTATGGCGACGTTGGCCAACATGTCGAGTCCCTCGATTTGATCTTTGGGAAGGTGTACAGGCTTCTTCGACTTGCGACCGCGCTTCAATGGAACTTTTTGCACAACGACGTCTTCATGCACTGACGCCGGCGACTTCACCTGGTCCTCATGTTTAACAACGGATTTCGGTTTGCTGGCAACAGCTGCCTCGTTTAAGCTCGTTGCTACGTTAGAAATCAGCCTATTGATCTCGTCTGCGCTGTTTTTCATCTCTTGTTGCACTTTTTTGTAGCACTCAAGGAGCCTGCAAGCAAGCGACACATCTGCAATTTTGGAATCGTCTCCTGACTGATCAATCGCCGTCTCGATGACATGCAAGATGTGAATGCTCTTGACTTTCAGCTCTCTGTACTTGCTGATTTGTCTCGATAAATCGTCTGAAATTAATGAAATTGGCTAGAAATCGATTCAAAATGTCAGAAGCGATCACTTACCCGGGAATTCTTCAACTGCTTCTAGATACACGTTCAGGAACTGATCACTCGTCGATAGATCGTCCGTCAAAGTCGAACTCAAAGCCATGTCAAACAGCTTTTCTCTCTTATGCAATACTTGAAGCATCCAGTGCAGCTCAAAGGGGTCGAAGCGAATTGAAAAGTTTTGTCGTCTCAATTTGCTTGTTACCTTATCAACAAGCAAATTGAGACGACAAGTTCTAGTAAACTTGTTTCGAAATAAATCTATGTCGAAAGAATATTTGTTAAGCTTTAGCGCCCGAATCGACGGCGGTTGTGGCACCGAAAGAAGCTGCTCTGCTAAATTTGAAGAGAATGCTCGTCACCGGAATCTTCAGCGACTTCACCTTCGTCGTCAGAGGCAAGTAGTTCAAGGTGCACAAGTCCACTCTGTAATTAGCAAGCCCGATGATGGAAGCGATGTTTTCTCACGAAATGAATGAGAAAGCCCAGAACGTCAGCTCCATCGACATCTTTGAGCGGGAGGTATTCGAAGCTATGCTGAAGTTTAATTACCACGCTGAGTGTGATAAACTATCTGATATCGCTATCAAGCTCTACAAAGTCCTCACCACTACCAGGTTGAGCCATTGAAGAAGGCGTGCGGGCTTGAAGTTCTATCTAATCTATCGGCCGGCACCGCATTGGACACTTATGCTTGGGCTTACCAATGCAATGAGTTGGCTAAGCTGGAAGAGATCATCTGGATGGTCGTCAAACGGTGAGTTGTCATGCTGTAGACGATTGTATGTAACTAAACATCATTTGCAATAATTGTAACGACGTTTTGAAGGTGACTGGCGACATCAAGAAGAAGCGGCTGAATCCAAAGCAAGTTCAACGCATCATCGACGCTCGCGAGGTCGAAGCCAAGGTATGGGACGAGGTCGAATGATAAGCTTACTGATTCATGACTTGACGATCTGTGTTTGATTGTGGAGATAGTTCACCTCGAAAAATTCATCGTCAATGATCATTGACACACAGTCGAAACAACTTCCAGCTCCTGTTAACGTTGATTGGTGGGTCATAGCATTGCAAAACTGCACCATTTGTGACTTGGTTTCGAGTTTCAGGCGTGTTAAAATCACTTTCGAAAACGATCAGCTTACATTCCGTGCGTTTTCAACGACGAAGCATTTCATGCGATTTCGGATGCTGCTCACAAAGGATGGAAAGTTTAAATTTCCTTGGCTGACATTCGCAGAAGCTCGTCAGGTTTCGAACACAGACGGTTTTTTCACTATTCCTGTTGGCTTAAACGTTATCAAGCTTGAGCCATCATCAGAACTGTTGATTGAGCCAAAAGAAACGGCGTTGATGAACTTTAAGAAAATGCTCGCCACCTCGGAATCTTCCGCGATCTTCGTCGTTGGAGGCGAGGAGTTTAAGGTGCACAAGTCCATTCTGTCATTAGCAAGCCCAGTTTTTGAAACCATTTTCTCTCAGGAAAACTCGTGATATCCACGTCTTTAAGCCAGAAATCTTCGAAGCCACGAAAATTCATCTACTACGGCGAAGCTCCTGACAATTTCGATGGAAACATATTTATGCTCTACAAAGTCGCTCATTACTGCAAAGTAGAGCCTCTGCAGAAGGTTTGTGAGTCGAAGATCATCTCGAATCTGTCTGTTAAATGCGCTTTGCGTACTTACGCTTGGGTACACTAGTGGCCAAATCTAGATGAGCTCAAGAAAGAAGCTTGGAAGTTAATCAAGCGGTGAGTAAAAGTTTTTAAGTTTATGCAGTGCAGATTTCAAATTGTTTATTTTAGGAAAATTCTTAAGATCTCTGACGAAAGCACCGGTAAACCGCTCGACCCGCAGCAAATCTCTCCCTTGCTGGAGACAGCACCAAAAAAGCTTGAGCAAGTCTATTAGTTTCTGCAAAATCAATATCTTTGTGTGAATCTTTTAATTGTAAATCAAAGCTGTTTCAAAATTTGAAGCTGGTTTGATTTAATCATCCTTCAACATACTTCATGTTCGATACAAACTTCATACTCAATACAAAACCAGAGATTGATTCGAGATCGTCACAAGTTTTCCTTGAAATTTCTTTCAGCACGTGCGGTTACGAAACTTGGCACGTTTTCATCATTCTTTCGTTATCAAAAGTCTTTTCGCTCCTGAGTCAGCGTGATTTTCACCGCCTTGGAGATCAACGGTGAGCGGCGACGTCACGTTCTACCGAAAATTCAGAAATTTTCTTTTCTTTTTCATGTTTTCTCTCATATCGTTTGTAATTTTCGATCTATTTTTACCGCATCTGCTTTTCCTGCTCGTTAGTTTCACCGCGAATTTCCCCGCGATTACAAGTTTTCGATTTCGCAGCTTGCACATTTCCACCTTCCATGGCGGATTTATTCGGAGTGCCGGGCAAAAAGTCTGCTTACTACGCGAAAAAGTTTCTCAACATTGGAAAATCGCGGCTACGAAAGCAAAAACACTTCGAAGCGCTCGAGAACTTGAACAAAAGTTTGTGCTATGCCGAGGCAGGTTCAGAAGATTTCACCTTGGCGTGCGAGTGCCGCTCCGAGGTTTACCGTGAAATTGAAAAGTGCGCTGCCGGCAAAAATCTTTTAAATCCTTGGTACTTTTACAAACTCTCGTACCCGGCGAACGAGAAGCTTCCGTTCGTAGTCAACTGCATCGAGTTGCAAAACGACGAGAATTTTGGTCGGTACATCACGACAGCACAAGATCTCCGACCCGGAGACATCATCGCCATCGAAGAACCATTCTTCAAAATCGTCGACAGCGGCGCGAGTCATACGAGATGTGCCAACTGTCTCCGTTCCAACATGATGAATCTCGTGCCAAGCGACTTAAGCTCGTCAAGTAATTATTTTCTTTCGTGTCTCTCCGTTGTGTGATGTGATTAGCCTTCAAGTGCGAGTTGGGTGGTGAAAACCTTGTGTCGGTTAATGTTCAAAATTTCTGAGACCGATTCTTTCTTTCTTTCTGTCGGTCAGAAAATTACTAAAATCATTCTTTCCCCGCTTTCCGGAATACAGGAAAACTCGGAAAGGTGTCAAACATTCCTAACAAGCAGTTCCTAACAAGTATTCTCTAGACTTGGTTAAACTGACGATAGAATTCAGACGCCCGAGCAAGATTTTTGCAACCTAACGTGTCTAATGATTACAATATCTAATCCCAAAATGTCTAACGATTCAATGAAAAATTCGATAATGTCTAATGACCACAATGTCTAGCCTAGAAATTTCTTATTTACTAAATTATCCGTTTTGAACATTAGATTGTTCGAGTTTAAGAAATTTTGAGTGCTCGACATTCCGGTCATTATACATTTCGGGATTTCACATTGTGGAATTATCCATTGTGGCCGTTAGACATTTCATGTTGTATAAATTCCGTCCATTACACATTTCAGAATTAGGCATTCTGTATCAGCTTCATTCTTGTTGCTAGAACTTACATGCATTTGTCAGTTTCTTCAACCAATAACCGGTCCAAAACCTTCAATTCAACCCCTGATTTAAGTAGCTTTCTAACTTCGTACACAAAACTTCCATCTTCCAGGCATGTTCTGTTCACCTCACTGCATGGAACGTGGCAAGAAAGTGTTCCACAACGACGAAGTAACTTTGCGCTGCATTGATTTCACGCAGCGAATACTTCTTGAAGCGCTAAGCATCTGCGGTGGAAGTTTTGAGAAATTATCGACGTTCGTGCAAAATCCAGCGACGGCTTCAAAAACAATTTACGATTTCGATTGGAAGGATGGCGCGAACGTGAAAAGCCAAATGCATGGATTGCTAGCTTTTAATGCACTGCAACTCGGGCCAATAAATGAAGAACTTGATTACGTGGAAACTCATCCGGTTCTCAATTTGTTCGAAAGCGAATGCGAGAAGAAAATTGCAAAGGACTTTATGACGCGCGTGGCGAGAATTTTAACAGTGAACTGCTACAGTTTTGACTGGTGGTCGCCCAAAAGCGACGATGAAGACACTCCGGGGCTGTCGAGGTCACACAAGATGAAAGTCGGGTCAGCGCTGTTGATATTTGGGTCGTTGTTTAATCATTCTTGTGCGCCGAACATCGATCGGATGATTGTTGACAACAAATTCGTGTTCATCGTGAGAAGGCCGATTAAGACTGGCGAACAGTTGTTCATCAGCTACGGGTGAGATTCAAGAAAATTGTGTTTTTTATTTTTATTAACGTTTATCGTTTAAAGCCCTTCGTTCGTCCGCGAACCCCAAGAATCCCGACAATCACACCTCAAAGCACATTTTCACTTTGATTGTTCCTGCGAAGCTTGCCTGCAAAACTTCCAGATCTCGTTCAACCTGCCGCTTGGCAAGGAAATTCTTGTTATCGAGAGTGGCGAAGAAAAGCCGTTCGAGAACTGGATCGACGAAGTCAGAAGAAACTGCCAAGCCATCGAGACAGGACAAAAAAAGTTCCCGAATATAACACTTTGCAGGTTGATGGACCGAAATTTGTATCTGATGGCTGGAATTGCACAAACAGAACCGTTTTTGTTCTAATTAACGAAGATGGGGTTGTCAAACAAATTAAATAAAGGTTAATTACTATTAAAATGGAAATAAAACTTGAAAGCGAACAATGAAACTGCAATAAATCGTGGAACGAGTTAATTTTTTTCTTATTTAAACGATTCCAGCAAGTTTATTGCCATTTAAACACTTTGAATGCTTTTAAAAGCTTTCAACTTCTACAACGACTGTGAAAGCTCATAAATCCGAATTCAATGTGAGTTTATGAAGTGGAGCGTTGGCAAAAGTTGTAAAAACTTGCAGTGTTTAAAGTGGAAAAAGTTTCCTTCGCTTGAAGTTTCGGTCAAAGCAGAAAAGTTTTTAAATTCAAACCTGAAAGCTTTGATGTTGCAAGTTGTTGCAAACGTGGCATGGTCAGAATTCTTTTGCGGCTGTAAGCTTATCGAGTCAGCTAAAAAGCAAGCAGCTGCGGTTTTGAGAAAACAAGACGACAAATAAATTTCCTTTGGAACAGCAAAAAGCTTCGCCCGAAGTGTTGAATTCATTTTAAGCGATACGAACATACATAAAATAAGAACAGCCATAAATGATTGCGGAACTCACTTTCCACTCGACCATTAAATTTATTGGAGTGGGTGTCAAATTAAACCTCATTGGAGTCATGGATGTTCTCGTGTACTGCAGAAAACTGATAAAATGTCAGGGTTTAAATTTTAAAGACTGTCATGACCTGCTAATGGACGAAACGGGACCACAACATAGCTTTTTTGCTGTTCATTCGTCTCGTTGACAGGAATATTTTAGTTTTCTACATTGTATGCTAGAAATTTAATCGGATTCAACTGCATCTGCTTCACAAGCTTTGAACATGGAACTTGTGTGTTTCCTATCACGCATACACGATGCGAACAGTTCCATTGAAAATCGAGAAAATTCAGTGCTACAGCAAGTTGAATAATTAAAGATATATTTGAATGACATTTCCAACACAAAATACTTGTGCTTCAGCATCGATACATTCGTCTACGCTTTCTTTTCAGTTGTAAACGAGGTTTTCTGAATGGGGAAGATGTAAATGAAGCTCGAACGAGTTTTTCTACAACTTCGAAAGCAATTATATTTTCCACCGCGATGGAAGCTTTCATTTGAACATTTTCAAGTCATTTAAGCTTTAATCTGTTTAGAGAAATGGCTTCAATTTGGTTTCGTAGGAATGTTTCTAGAAACGGACTTTTGAGATTCAAACAAGAAAATTTAACGAAATTTTCGTTAAAAACCTTTTCAGCCATCTTTGACTTCGTCTTTGTTCGTTAAATTTTCTTCCCAACTTTTCTCTGCGACCTTTATTCAAAAATTTCACGAAAATGGTACGTAAATCAACCGGAATCATCGCAATTTCTTCTCACAACACTTCAATCTATCCACAGACCAACGAGTTCGTTCAAAATTTTTGTCCTAAAGTCATCGCCGACGCCGCCGATTCGGAAGATTTCAAGAAACTTTGTTTAGAGTGGTTAAATGTAGGTTCCTACTAAACTGCTTTCTCCTTTGCCGTCGCTAGCTTCATAGTTCTTTGGAAAACATTTAATTCTATGTATAATTTCGAAGGTTGCCATGAACGTTTGCTTCCGCACTGCTTTCTGCACATCGCCAGAGAACTTCTGGAAGTGGATGATGGACGTCTTCTCGTTCCACACTTTCGGAAAGCCAGAGAATCAGCTTGAAGCTTCCTACGATGCGTTCATTCGACAGCCAAACAATTTAACAAAAACAGAGTGCGTGGATCTAATCGACACAATCTACGGCCGCTTCGTCAACCTTCACTTCGAGGATCAACTGGGAGGGAACCTGATCGCATACTCGCCGCTGGTTGGGCCAGGATCCGTCTGTCTCACCGATTTCTTCCTGTATTTGAACGCTTGGCTCTTCGTCGCCGTCATTATCACGTATTTCGTGTTCCGTGGAGGACCAAAAAATCATGCCAACGTGGCTGACGAAATCCCAGAGAAGGCTTATACAGTGAAACCAAAGAAAAACCAGCTCGTGGTATCAACAACCGAAATCAGTGACGAGGAAGAAAGTTTGGAGGACCAGACGTTGCCTGAATACGAAGAGATCGTTGTTGAAAACGGAACCGACATGCGCTCCATCGCCACTCAAGATATTACGGGCGACATCGGTCCCAAGGAACTGTCAGATTTTGACGGTGATAACATCAGCCGAATAGATCAGGCATTTGAGCTGCACGGAACTTGCGAAGATTCCGGGTCGGAAGACGACGACGACGACGCCAAGAGCAAGGAAATCGTAACCCGCTTTAAGGACCTGGGCGATATCGAGAAGAAGCAGATCGTTAGTGACAAACTCAAGCGCTACAGCATCAGTGATAAGCCATCGTCGGCCGGCAGCGGCGTTTTCAGCGATTCTTTCATCAAATCTCGATCTTCATCCAAAAGCCCTTCCAAGAAGTCGTCGAAGAACTTTCTGAACATCAACATCGAGAACGTCAAGCAGTCAACGCCGGTAAAAGGTGCGCACCGCTTGTGCAAGTCATCTCACTCCGACATCAAACTCCAGCAACGAAAGTCATCGATCCCCGTTCGTAAAAGTTCCCAACAGAAGTTTGAGTTCCTCCCATGAAAGCCGACTGCTCCGTTCACTCAATTTATTTTCACATTTCTTTCTGTAACTCCAAGAAATTTCTCAAATAAACTGAAACATTTTGTTGTCGTGTATCTCAGTGAAAATCTCCATAATCGAGCGTTCACATTGTCTAAAGATTTTATCGCATTCTGGCTCGTCCTGATCCCGTCCAATTAATTCTGCTTTTACGTAATCGTAGTCGCTGGGATTACTCACCGGTTCGGATGTAGTTGATGGCCTGTGATAAGGATAGGTATAAAGTTTGCGTAACTGTCGTCAATATTGTTGAAGCCATCTATGGGAAGCCGAGAAGTGGGTTTTCGGGAGTGACAGTGAAATGTTCCAGTTTTTAAGTGTCTAGGCTTGTAAATGTGCACAAACTTGACCTAGATGGTCCCAAAGAACTAAAATTTCGAATTCTAAGCTTGTTTTAAATCGATTTGAAGTCAAGGCATGTTTTAGACGGCTTTGAAGCAAGTCTTGTCTGAGATGTCTTTGAAATCAATGCTTGCTTCAGATGGTTTTGAAGCCAAGGCTTGTTTAATATGGCTTTAAAGTTTATCGATCTTAGAACAGACACAACTTTTCTCATTGAAACGACATCTCCCGGCTTTCCTTAGACGACCCTTAAGTAAAAAAAAGATTCAATTACGTGAAAAATATGTGGAAAAGCTCTCCCATGAGATGTTCGCTGAACTGAACCTCGGCAGCCTCGCAGATTGCCCGCATCACACACGCCTTCCCATGGAAGCCCTTGCTAAATGACCTTTAATTAATATTAATGTCTACGGAAACTTTGGCAAGACAGACCTATCCAGCGCTCGGCTTAAGGCTTCATAAGCGACCCATCGTGATGATGATAAATCGTAATCGTCATTGCTACCGTCCGCATCATTTTCGACATCTTGCTGCTGTCGGCTTAGATCGTCCCACATTTTTTTATCGAGTAAATCTTCCTCAAACTGGTCATCAAATCCGTCATCTTCATCGTCCATTGTGACAATGTTAGCACCTTTCCGGAACGAGGTGTCATTTTTTAACGGTAAATCACTAATCTGGTTCACGGCGCCGTCATAACTCTCGTAAAGCTGCCCGGTTAATGGATCGGAGCGGATTTCACGACGACGCCGACCGTTTGGAAATCGTTGCCACACGTAGTCAGAATTTTTATCATTTGGTCTTGACGCCCAAATGTCCGGAAAGAAGTCAAATTTCAACTGATTCACAGTTTCGGGCTATGAAGAAGCTGTTCACATAAATGTAACAAAAGCTGCACTTTGCATATTTACCAGGTAGTAAAAAGCTTTGAACACATAACCCATCGTAATCGCTTCGTTTTCCAACTGCAGTGGAACACCGATACCGGAAATAAGCTGATGTCGAGTAGGACTTGTTGGTGGAACTGTGAAATTATTTTTCGTTTGAAATTTGCTAATTTTACTTGCTTTTAAAGTCAAACTCACCGACAAGGGCGCGTTTGTAACGTTCACCCAAGACACTAAGTGCACAGCACAGCAGCAAGCTTAGAACCTTATTCATCTCCGACGTTAGCGAGCGCATTTGCGTGACTGAAACGAGAAATTTTTCGATTTAACACATCGTCGGTTCTCATTGCTTTCTATTTACTTTTCACTTAGAACCCGCAATTGAATTTCATGAAAAGTCGTTCTGGGAACGGTTTCAAGTTGTGTCATGTTGCGGGTGGAGGTTTGAGTTCTTTGGCAACGTGTTGTAAGTTGTGAATGTGTTATGGAAACTGTTTCGATGAGAAGCTACAAGGAAAAATGTTAAAATTCACTCCAATTAAAACGGTATAACCTAAAAAATCCAGAAAGAACTTTACAAAACATGTTATAACCTTAAACGAAGTGTCATAACCTTAAAACCCTGATAAAAGTTTGCAAACTTTGAAGCAATTCCAAAATGACGAAATGTAACCTTAAAACTCTGATACAGCCTTAAAAATTGTGTATTTCACCTTTAAATCTTACTAACTTTGAAACAGCTGACGTAACCTAAGAAGCCTGACGTAACCTTCCTTCAAAAACTCATAGAAAAACTTGAAAACACTTGACTTAACTTTAAAAAATACGCTTTTACTCATCACTGAACTGCCAAATACACCCCTTCCCTTAATGCGGTTGTACTTCACGTCTCGTTTACCTTTGAAACTAATTTCAAAAACTTGTTGGAAGACACAAAAGTTGTCATGAAAATGAAATCCGACGAGTCTAACATGATGCTGGGGAGTTGAACGGAAGGTTGGATTTTCAGGAAAGCGGGTGTCTGGAGAAAAGCTTCGAAGAATAAGTTTTTCAAGAATAAGTATTTCATTTTGTCACTGGAGCAAACAAAATCGACACGAGAGCTTAAAGAATCGCTTGTTTTGTTTGTTCATTCCATTGATTTGGAGCTACCTTGGGATCAGCCTCGACTGACGACTCACGATGTCAGAGCACACGAAAAAGCAGGCAGCAAAAGCAAAACAAAGATTGAAAGTCATTAAAAGATTAGCCGCTACGACGTGGGGAGCTTCGAAAGAAACTCTACTGATGACGTACAAATGCTACATTCTCCCAGTTTTTACCTATGGAGAATAGTTGCTGATTACTGCAAGTGATGCAGTCATTAAGAACCTCAAGATGATACAAAACAAAGCGCTAAGAATGATTACAGGAGCTGTGAAAACAACGCCGATTGCAGCGATGGAACGAGTGACTGAAACCAAGCCTTTGAAATTATCCCGAGCAATGAAAATGTTCGAAAGAATAGCAAGAACGCCAAACTCACTGTTCCACGACCACATCCCCGTCCCAAACAGATTAAAATCGAAAATGTCATTCATTGATAAACTGAACAAAATCTACGAAGAAAATCTTGATTTCCCCCAAAAAGTACGAAAATTCAATTGGATGAAGAATTCAAAGAAGATTGACAAACGTTTCTAAACAGTGAAGTCAAAGATTACCAAAAGTATCCAAGAAAGTATTGAAAGGTATCACCAAGAAAATATCGAAGAGAAAAAGTGGAAAAATCTATAGCCAAGTTCAATCAAATCAAAAGA